>CM060903.1:746456937-746599437 GCA_030737815.1 Allium fistulosum
GAATCCTTGGTTTTAGCCGCGTTTACCTGGTGGACTCGAGATGTTGGATTCGAAGGTTCGCTTCCTTCGAATCGATGGAACTGGAGCTGGTTCGAATCGATCAAGACGCGCTGCTGTGGATCGATTCGGAGTTGTCTTATCCTGGGGATTCGAAGGTTATGCAGTCGAGGCACCTTAATTGCATGGATTCGAAGTAATGGTTCCAGATGGATACGAAGTGATCAGCCTTTGTGGATTCGAGAGAGTGTTCACCCAAGGGTACGAAGTAGATGCAGTCGATCCTGATGGAGTCGAGCGTGATGGATTCGAAGCTGGGTGATCGATACGAACAACTCCACCCTAATCGATACGAAGTCCCATCGATTCGAACCGTGCTCTGTGCATTTTGGTCCATTCATATCTTGTGCATACGGACTCCGATTGGCCTGAAAATTGAAACATAGCCTCTCCCAGTCCTCATCATCATCTCCAATCGATTTCGTCTCGATCGGAGCCCGGTCAAATTTTGACGTTATCCATTGCAGCCTTGTTTCCAATTGCACTCCAATCCTGATATCCATCCTTTCTTGTCGATTTGTTTGATATTCCGGCTTTGACCAAAAAGCGGGATAACACCGCAGCTGATTCCAAATCGTGAGTCGGGTACCTAACCTCATGTGGTCTAAGCTGTTGAGATGCATAGGCAATCACTTTACCACTTTGCATTAACATAACTCCTAACCCTATTCCACATGCATCCGTGTACACCACTAAGTCCGGATTCCCTTCCGGAACAACCAATACAGGTGCATTCGTCAATAAGTGTTTCAGCTTCTGGAATGCCTCCTCAAACTTATCAGTCCAAACGAACTTCACATCCTTTTGCATTAGCTTGGTCATCGGTACCGCAATCCATGAAATATCCTTAATGAACCTCTGAGAATAACCAGCTAATACAAGAAAACTCTTTATCTCAGTCACTGTCTCGGGTCTATTCCAATTATTCACCGCCTCGATCTTAGCCAGATCTACAGACAACCATTTCTCTGAGACTACATAACCAAGAAATTTACTTCCTTCTTCCAGAAATGATACTTCGAAAATTCTGCATTCAGCTGATGCGATCTCAATGTCTCAAGCACCACTCTAAGATGAACCTCATACTCTCTTTCATCCTTAGAGTATATCAAAATATCGTCTATGAATACCAACATGAACCTACCCAAATGCTCTCAGAAAACTCGGTTCATCAAATCCACAAAAAATGCTTGCGCATTAGTTAGTACGGACGGCATTACTAACCATTTATACGATCCATATCTAGTCCTAAACACCGTCAAAGGAATAATAACCTCTGCCACTCTAAGCTGATGGAACCCGGTTGCTAAATCCAACTGGGAAAATACTTTAGCTCCACTCAACTGATCGAACAAATCGTCAATTCTAGGCAACGGATATCGATTCTTTATCATCTTCTCATTCAACTTACGATAATCGATACATAACCTTAACAATTTGTCTGGCTTCTAAGCAAACACTGTGGCTGCTTCCCAAGGCGAACTGCTTGGTCTGATAAAATTCTTGCCTTCCAAATCCACCAACTGCACCTTAAGCTCTCTCATCTCGGTAGGTGTCATTCTGCTTGGCGGTCTACTCACCAGTTCTACTCCTGGTACCAAATCTATCCGAAACTCAATGGCTTGTTTCAGTGGCAATCTCACTACAGGTTCAAAGACATCTGTGAATTCTCTAACAACGAAAACTCGATTCAACTCGTCTTCTACCTCCATAACACCCAACGAAGCACTAACCTCAAAACTAGAGTTTTCTATGGTATATACATTCCGATCACAACTGTAGGGTGTCTAAGCGATATTTTCCTATCATGGCAAAATATCCTAGCATCGTGTTTACTTAACCAATCCATACCCAAAATAATTCCGAACCCTACGAAATCAAACACATGCAAACTGCAAACATATGTATGACCTAACAAGTCAAACTCTAGGTGGTCACATCTCATCACAAGAGTCGCATAACCTCCTATCGAATTTGCAACCTTAAGGAAGTAACTAGGTAGAGGGTTCTAGGTTAAGCTTATCTACCAAACAATGAGATATAAAAGAATGCGATGCACCGGTGTCAAATAGAAAGCTAACTGACATACCATGAATCATAAGCATACCTCCCAACACAACCTTTCCTTTTTCCTCTCCTATTGGCATCGCGATAGCTGGCTCCAATGCAAACACTTTGCCTTTTCCATCCTTGGCTGGCTCCTTGCACTAGTTCTTATAATGTCCAATTTGATCGCAGTTGAAGCATCAAATATTCTTCTTCCCGATCACCTTCTTTCCACCTTCCAAGCGACATTCATTTGTGAAATGCCTTTTCTTATCACATTTATAGCAGACAACCTCTGCCTTTCCTTTCCTAGCAGCTCCACCCTTCTGAGCTCCTTTCTTATGAAATTTTTTTCTCTTCTGACTCTGCCCTCCTTGAACTTCCTTTTCCTTATTTCTTTCAAGAAAAGCAAGCATCTCTTCTTTCCTCAAGGCCATCTCAACAACAACATCACATGGATCCCTAATATGCGATAATGTGGCCTTAGCAAGCTCAGGCTTCAACCCATGAATGAACTTCTCATTCCTTTTAACAACAGTATCAACAGTAGAATAGCCATATCTCGCTAGCTCCTCAAACCTCGTCGCATACTCAAGCATAGTCATATCTCCCTGCTCCAACCTAGTAAACTTCTAGAGCAGAGTAGACTTCGCAATCTCCGACATAAATCTCTCCTCAAATCTCCTTTTGAACTCAGCCTAAGTCATGGTCTCCTCATTAACTCCAGCAGTAACACTATTCCACTAATACAGTGCGGATCCTTATAGTTGTCTAGAAGCAAGCCTTCTCTTCTGCTCATCGTTGAGCCCTAAATCAGTGAAAATCCTCTCGCAATGAAGTAACCAGTTCTCTACTTTAATTGTGTCTTCAGTACCAATAAACGACTTTCCTCCCAGCCGAGCATAATCTCTACTCAAAACAACATAATTATTCACCACTGGAGCTTCTTGATTTCCTTCTCCAACCACTCCAGCAGCAACTCCCGCTTGCATCATGTTTGCATAGAACTGATACATTGCTCCCATATCAACTTGCGGGACTCCAGCATCCACATTTGCAGCTTGTGCCTGACCTTAATTTCTCCTAGTATTTGGTTGGGCATTTCCAGTAGTTGTGGTGCTTCCTACGCCAAGGTTAACTCTTCAACTTCTAGCATCCATATCTACGTTCGAGTCTTCGTAAGATACGAAAGAATAGCCTAAGAGAGATGGGAGAATAGAGATAAAGCGTATATTTATATATAGCAAATACAAGTATGTTACTATAGCATTATTCCATACTCCGATCTTTTCTCTAATTCCTTAGGATTATGTTTTCAAAATCATTTTGAGTTTAAAGTTTTTCATAAACCTATGCTTTGAAACCAAGTTGTAACATCCCCTATCTTGAGGCCCAAAGCTAGGCGCTACAGATGCTGCAATTATCTATAGTATTAACTTCTGACGACAAAATATGGTAATGTTAATGGTATCCATAATATCAGAAGCACATGAATATGAAACAAAATCACAGATTTCAATAACATATTTTCTAATTAAATTTCACAAAATCATGTTTCATATCCAATTACATAATCCCAAATGTTTCCCAAGCATTAGTCAAATATAACTATTACATAAATACGTCAAGAGCGACATATGAAGATGCCCCCTTAGATGATCAGAGTACTAAATAGACAAAAACTGTCTTAATACATCACAGTGGAAATAAAACTAAATAGAAACTCTTAAATAGCTAACTTTGCATCCTGCACGTCTTCAGAATCTTTATTTGTCCACCTACTAAACCTATAAAACCTTAACTCTCAACCCACTCAAATTAATTTTAAGCACCCGAGAGTTTAAGGGGAATACATAAACTTCGAGTCAGACATAAAGCCTGGTGTGAATAATACTATACATCTCAGTTTACTGATATTAAGTGAGACCAAGCCGCTTAGTGGAACGGGTTTCCCTTCACTAATATCCCTTTTTAAAACATATCTTTTGAAAATCAAAATCCTGCAACCAAACAGGTTAAAACAATAATAGCAATATCATGTATGCATACAAATCAGGTAATAAATGGACTATCTTTCCGAACACTATAGTTTTGTTTGGCTAATGACTAACCTTTGGCTGACTCGGGCCTACCAGACAAAATAAACAAATAACCTAACTTCTGTTAGATACCCTTCTGGACGGTCTGTCCCTAACATACTTCTCCCAGAGTCAACTGATCCTAATGGTTTTGTGGGCTCACCAATAACCTATCTCTACTCTGTATATTCCTTTCTGTGTGTAACATCATTTTAGTCTTACCTGTGACAAAGCACTACACACTGGAATTTTGGACTTATATTAGCTAGGGGCTACTAGCTAAAGTATAGGGCGCGACCCTATACCAGTCTCATCTGGTATTTTAATATCTGAGTCATTTACTTAGGGTTAACTACCCCATCAAAATTTTCCTTAAAAACATTTCTTTTCAAATTGATTTTACCCTTTAAATCATACTTAAACAAGGAAAATATACTCTATGCTTTACCCAAATAACTTGGCCATGTTATATATACTTTCACAAAACATTGTTAATGAACACATTTGAAACCCTTGTTTAAAAGCTATAAACAACCCCTTTCGAAAACATTGAAAGTACCCCTTTTGAAACCATTGAAAGTACCTCTTTCGATACAAGTAAACTACTTTACTTTATACCCGTAGGCCGAAAGGCCAAAACATACCTTTCGGAACCATTTACAATAGACCTTTCGAAAACATTGAAAACATCTCTTTCGAAAGTTTTATAAAACCTTAGACATCCTCTTTTCCAAACACTTTAAACATGCCTTTCGAAAACATTGAAAACCCTCTATTTTAAACCTTTCGTAAACATTGGGGAACCACCCCCTCGAAACCTTTATCTTATACCTTTTGAAAGCATTAAGTCCTTTATATAAATCAAACCTTTCGAAAGCATTGGGTTCAATTAAAAAAGATGTGGAACAACCTTTCGAAACCATTCAAAACTATTCCTTTAGAAACCTTTGGGTTTAGTTTTCAAAATCTCAAAAAAGTTTTAAAATAACTAAGTCGAAAGCAACACTTCTGAAAGCAATTTCCTAAGTAAAGAAGTGGATGGTGTCGAAACCTATCCCTTCGAAGGCATTGGAGAAGCGGCTCTAATTTTGAAACAAAGAAACCCTTTCGAAGGCATTGCTTCGAAAGGTAAAATGCAGCAAGTTGAGGTTTCGACCCCTTCGAAAGCAATTTCTTAAAACAACGGCGCAACCTATTTCGAAAGCTCTTTCCTTTCAAACCATTGACCAAGTCGAAAGCTATCTTATTCGAAAGTAAAGCAGGGGCATTCCCTTTTAAAAGCAAAGCAAGGTTTCAACCCCTTCGGAACCCCTGTTTTGACTCTATACCTTTCGCCTATCTCCAATCCACTACATACCAAGGCTTTTGATACCATGTGTATTGGTTTCGAATTGGTTGGAGGCGGAAGTACCTAGTCAAAAGGTGCTGCTGAAAGTGGCGAAACAGCAAAAACATGGTAAAAGTGATTTTTAACTTTAAAAAGTAATTTCTTTTCAACTAACCTGCTTTATTTGTCAACATATGATTGGTCGCTAATTTCTTTTCCACAATCTTCTCTTAAAGTGCTACCAAATTTCAAACGTAAATAATTTAAAACATTTGCAAATTGCCCCTTCTCCTTTTATAAATATATAAAACATTTAAGTCCCATACCTTAAATAATTTTATATATTTATTAAAACACTTAGGAAAATTCTACAAATATTCCCATAAATCACTTTTAATATGTTTTCTAACATATATAAATTTCTGACCCAAAGCCAATATAAAATTTCCGTAATTAATTTTAAACCCAATTAACCCTTTTCTTTACTAGAAAATTCATAATAAGTCCACATTAATTTATAAAATTATGAAATTTGATACCCATCTCCAAAATATTACTTTTGAGCTTATGTAAAAATCGCAAGGCATTTGGATATCATTTAATAGGGTTTTCACATTAAAACTTATAATAAAATCCATATGAAATAGCATAAATCATCAACAAGCATATATATCCATTTTAACAATCAAAACATGGCAAACATTTGCAAAATAATTCAGATCTCAATCTAAAACCGAAAATAAGAAAACATGAGATGTAACCTATTATTCACCTTTCTTGTGATTAAGGATTTAAGATTTGATCTTGGATTAAGTTGCTTAAGCTTCCTCCTTTTAGATTCTTGTTTATCTTCTTCTTGCTTTTCCTTTAATGGTAGCCGACCTCTCTAGTATTTGATTTTGTTTTAAACATGAAAATGAACGTGTATGAGGGTTTTTGGTATAAGGATATGACTTATTTCTACCTTAACCCTCATCTACTACCCTAACTTATTTTATTTCATTTTCCCTTAGTTCATTTGTTTAAGTTGGTACGGCTACCCCTTATTTACACAAATCTCAATCCCTTAACCATTTCATTATTTCATTTAATTTAACTAATTAAATGTCCTAAATAATGTTAATAAAAATTTGGGTCATTACACTTACCCACATCTCTGGCTCTATCTCGCAATGAGGTCTGAAGTCATAGCCAGCAATATACTCCAATTGCCTCCACTCTAGGGACGTCGCTCCCAAACTAGCATGTCTTCTACTCAATGCATCGGCGATTGCACAGTACATCTTATTACCACCGGGATGTATAGTCAACCTAGAATTGTGGCATTCTCAAAACACCTTATCTCGTAATCCATCAACATCAGGAATAAACAATCCTCCATCTTTATGGAGCCAGCCATCTCGGTCAAGTTTGTACTACTTCTTATCTTCAGACTTTACTCCTCCTTCTATCTTCGCCTTGATTTCCACTAGTCTAGAATCTCGCCACTGACTAGTACTGGTTCGCTCAATCAAAGTAGGTCTGATCATCAAGCTTTCCCACATCTCTGGCTCTATCTTGCAGTGACGTCTAAAGTCATAGCCAGCAATATACTCCAACTGCTTCCACTCCTGGAACATCGCTTCCAAACTAGCATGTCTTCTGCTTAATTCATCACCGACCGCATTTTCCTTACTAAGTGTGTAGAAAATGTCAATGTCATAGGAGGTCAAGAATTCCAACCATCGCTACTGGCGAAGGTTGAGGTCCTTCTAGTAAAAAGGGTACTTCAAGAATTTGTGGTTTGTGAATAGCTTGAACCTTTCTCCTATTAGGTATGCCTCTATATTTTCAAAGCTAATACTATTTCTGCCAACTCCAAATCATGAATTGGATACTCCTTCTCATGCTATTTCAACTATCGTCTAGCATAGGCAACAACCTTTCCCCTCTACATCAACACTCCACCAAGTCCAATACCACAGGTGTTTGTGCATACCATTAGCTCCCAATTCCCGCTTAGAAAAGTCAATACTGGTGCACTCGTCAACCTTTCCTTCAGACTTACAAACGCCTGCTCACACTTCGTGTCCCAAACAAAGGTCTGATTCTCCTCAAATTGGTCAACTATGATGCTATCTTCCAGAAATCCTTGATAAAACGTCTATAATATCCTGCCAATCCTAGGAAACTCCTCACATCAATAGCATTCCTAGGTAGATTCCTATTTTGAACCGCTACCACCTTGGCAGGATCTGTTGTGATGCCCTACTCAGAGATGACATGACCCAAGAATCTCACTTCCCTCCACCAAAAGTGATACTTTGAAAACTTCGCTTTCAACATATGCTTCCTCAACACTTTAAGCAAAATTCTCAAGTTGTCATGTGTTCCTCCTCCATCCTAGAATAGTCCAGAATATCATCCACGAACACAAGTACAAACTCATTCAATTGATCCCGGAAGATACGGTTCATGATATCAACAAAATATGTCAGAGCGTTGGTTAGCCTGAATGGCATAACCAACCACTCATAGTAACCAGACGGCGTACGAAACGGATGATCAGCACACTCTTCTTTGCTACTCTCAAATAGTGAAATCCCATCACCAAGTCAATTTAGGAGAACACTTTCGCACTGTGGAGCTGATCGAACAAGTCATCAATACACAGAAGTGGATACTTGTTCTTTATCGTCACCTTATTCAGCTCACGGTAATCTACACACAACCTTAGAGAGCCACTAGCCTTAGTGGCAAACACTATAGGTGAGCGCCATTCGGATATACTCTTATGAATGATGCCTCGCTTCAACATGTCATTCACTTGTAACTCCACCTCCTTCTGATCTTTGGGTGCCATACGCCTTAAAGGAATAACTATCATTCTAACATCTTTTACTAAGTCTATACATAACTCAATCTCTCGGTGTAGCAGTAATCAGGTCATCTCCTCAAACACATCCGGATACTCCCGCACAATAGGCACAGGTGACAACTCATCCTATGAAACCTTGAGTGAATATAGAAAGCTAACCACAACCCCATCCTCTAGCAGGCAGGCAATCACTATCGTTTGCCTCTGCACAGTCCCAATTGTTACCAACAGCTTTCCATAATCCACCACTACTACATACTTCCTTAGCCAGTCCATTACCAAGATAACCCCGAACCCAACGAAATTTAAAACAAAGCAATCACAAACAAAAGAGCATCCATTACTTGATAACACCAAACCATGACAAACCATGCACAGGCTAGTGGAGCCTCCAACGGGGTTCGTTGCAATCAACGGTCGATCAACTATTTCAGGTTTCAACCCCAATCTATCTACTAGGTCACCAGATATGAAGGAATATGAAGCCCCAATATCGAACAAAACATGTTTAGGAACATCATAAATGGAAAGCATACTGTAACACCCCTAATTTTCGATAACATTATTCAGGAGATTTAATTAGATAAATTAAATAGAATAATGTAAATAATTAGAGTGATAAGGGGATTGAGATATGAAAATAAATTAAGGTCGTGCTTAATAAATTAAATGGGCTTAAGAATGGTTTGAAAGCTGATTAAATTACATAAGGGTATATTGGGAATTAGCCGCACCTTATTACCATAACCCTTATATATTTTCGCTCCTTATACCATTCACGTTCATTTTTCTCATTTTCACAAAAACAATTAAATGCAAATTTATATAAGAGTCGACCATTAACAAAGAAAGAAAACGAGGAATTCAATCTAAAGTAAGGGATTCAAGCTTAGGGGAAATTAATCTCAATCAAATATCCTTATCATAATCAAGGTGAATAATAATTTATACCATCTCTATTTTGTTTCTAATCATTTGTTTTCGGGTTTAACCCTTTTTAAAGCTTCTTTTCTTCTTTTTCATGGGGACCTTACCCCAGTTCTTTCCATCTGCTTCGTACGTTTCTCACCATACTTCGTCCCATCCTCTTTCTTCTACGTCCCATCCCCCCGATCGTCTGACTGCTGCTCCCACCTTGTTCCTCCTGCCCCTGATCCTCCGCCGTCTTCAGTGCCTTGTTCTATTGTGTCTCCTTGCCAATCGTCGGTTTCTCTTCCCCATCCCTTGTCCAGCAATGTTTCTCTGCCTTGGACTTCTCTTTTTATGTCCAAGCCTCGTAACGCCGGCTCCTACTATCCACATGATAATCCTTTGAAATTCGTTAGTGACGTGCTTTGCCTTCAAATGACATCATCATGGTTGGTAATGAAGTGTGGAAGGATTTCCTTGTGGGATTCTTCCTTGATAAACCATTGCCTTTTTTTTCTATTGTCTATCACTTGAAAAGGGTGTGGAGGCTGAAGGGTGAAGTTTCAGTTAAGTCAGATGGGTTCCTCTTTCTAATTAAATTTACCTCTGATGATGATCGTCATAGGATAGCTGAGGCTGATCCGATAGTTAAGAAAAATAAGCTCTTTAGTATTAAGCCATGGGATGCAACGGTGGGAAATAGTTGTAGAACAATTCAATTCCTGTGTGGATTAAGCTAAGCAACATCCCCATTTATGCCTGGTCACATTACGACATCAACTGGCTTGCTTCAAGAATTGGAAAATTTCTATGCATGGATGAATCCATTGAAAAGCTTGAGAGGATAACATTTGCCAAATGTTTGGTTGAAGTCAAACCTGATCAGGAGCTGGTGGACAAGTTTCCAGCGAAGCTACTTGATGGCAGTGATCAAATGGTGCAAGTAAACTACCTCTGGAAACCTGAAATCTATGTTACATGCAATGAGTTTGGTCACACTGATCTTACTTGCCTCATGGCATACTGTGAAAACAAGGTGAAGGTAGCAGGTGGACCTATTCCTGTAGAAGGTGAAGAGGAAGGCAAAAGGAAAAATGAAGTTATGACCAACACTGACAAGACGAAACAGGTTTGGAAGAGAGTCACGCATAATAAAAAGAAAAATAAAGGAAGTACCCAGATGATATATAAAGCAAATGATTTAAAATGTTCTAATGGAGTTGGCATGTTTAGTTCTAGTGTTAATGAGGAGGTTGAGGAGGTAAACTATAATCAAGACATTTTTGATCAAGCTGTTATTGCCAAACGGTCAGGTGGCAAAATTAGTACTTTGAACAATTTTAATGCATTGGAGAATGATGATGGAATTGGTTTTGTTGAAATAGTAAGGGGATCTCAGAAGGAAAGTTGTGCAAATGAAAATGAAATTAAGGACGGTGAGTGTCTCGAAGCTGACCATGAGATTCCTAGGCCGAGTCCCGAAGCACCTGAAGATGTTGCTTTATGTGCCACTATGACAAATAAAAATCAAATAACCATGCTTGTGCATGTGAACATTACTGATGAAAGAGATGTTTGCCTCAAAGCAAGCTGTGATATTCCCAAGGATCAGCCCGAAGATTTAGTAGCTTGGGGTGGTAACCAAAATTTGAATAACACATTGCACAGTATAAGCTTGTGCATGTGCACACAGACAATGGACATGTTTCAAACAGTAATTGTGTCGATAGACAATAGCAACAAATGTCTCATTCACATGACGGAGGATGCAAACAAGCCAGTAATGAAGAAACTGAAACAAACTTTTGTTTGGCACTTGAAACACAACTAATATAGCTTGTGCCCTCCATACACGACCAATCTGATCATCTTTCTTCTTCATCTTCTTCCTTCACATTGCCCAACTATTCCTCCTCTCCTCTGCCTGTTCCTAATCCTTCCTCTGTCTCTCATTCTTTCCTCTATGTCAACAACTCCATTATCCCTAGATGGGTATCCACTCCACTTTCTAACTCTGTTCCTGTAACATTGTTGCCAACTGACAATTGCTTTGTTGTTTCTGGTAGCAATAAGAAACTTCCCTCATCAAAAAATCACAAAGCCAAAACTTCCTATTCTAATTCACAATCTCCTACAACCAGGAGCAAGAAAATTTCAAAACATCAATCACTCTAGTTTTATGATGATACAAAACATTGGAGTATGGAATATAAGAGGTGCTCACAATCATATAAAAGTTGATCAAGTTAAGAATATTATCACTTCCCATGAGTTGAAAATCGTTGCCATTCTTGAAACAAAATTAAATCTCCCTTTAACCTGTTATCCCGCCTTTTGGCAAGGCCGTGACACCAAAAAGTTGACTGGAAAACTAAAGACAGTTCGTCATAAAAGTTCGTTATACACCGTTTCACCATGGATATCGATGAATTTTGTCCGAGCCCGGATCAGGCCACGATTGATAATACATGACAAGCAAAGCCATAAGAGCCAGCATCCCAAATTTCAAGTCAATCTGAATCCGTATGCTCAAGTTATGATCGATGCAAGTTGGAGGAAATAGCCTCGTTTTCGTATCCATAGCCCTTGCTCGAATCCATGGGCAACACTCCTATTCGAATCCATCAGTAGTTAGCCTTGACTCGCATTGATCAGCCATCGTCACGCACGACCTCGTATCCATCAGTAGCACCTGTGTTCGAATCCATCATGTTTGCATCAATCGATTCGAATATGACTTCGCCACCATCTGGTTCGTATCCATCGACTTGAAGTCCTTCGAATCCATGAAGACACTCCGCTTCGAAGTCCACGTATGATGATATGTTCGAATCCATATACATGCCTCACCTCGAGTCCATCCAGACATAGTTATTTCGTATTGATCGACTGAAGCACGTCACGATCGATACGAACGAAGCCTTGTTCGAATCCAGGTACGATTGATGTCATCGAATCCATCAAGTAAATGCGGCGAAATCTCGAGACGACTCGATCAAACCAGAGTGAAAGGCGGATCGACCCGAAGATTGCGTGCCACATCACCATGAGAAAACGTGCAGGCGATCGATTCGAAGGAATCGATTCGAATAGATCGATTCGAACAGGATGAACAGATAAAGAAAGCAATTTCGAATCGACCATATATCGAGATCTACAAGTCCAAATGCTATGAAATTTTCACAAAAGCTTGCATACATGTTGAAGAATGTCCACACCAAATTTCAGCTCGATCGGATGATTTTTTGATCGATTCGAATGGAGTTCGAATCGATCCCGAAGCAGGCCCAGATTTCCTAGACGCGGGCGCATGGGCCCCCACATGTGCCAGAAGTAGTCTCCCTAATTTTAGGCGAAATATCAGCCTCCTACATCTATAAATAGAGCCCCAGGTCATTCAGAAAAGGGGATCGGGATTCAGAAGCACCTAGACTCTACCAGATTCAGTTCTACACTTCATCATCGTTGTTAAACTCGAATTTCTTCATTGTAATCACTATAATCAGCAAGGATAATCAATAAAAGATAAACTTTTGAAGTGGATGTAGGCCGGAGATAGCCGAACCAGTATAAATCTCGTGTTTCTGTTCATTATTTCTGAATTGTGATATTCTGTTTGCATAGATTGGAGATTTGTGTTTGAATACTTGTTGATTTGTATTCATACACTAGTGCTTTCACAACATTCGGGGTTTGTGACCAATTTTGGCGCAAACACTTTGGTGCTTTCACTGAGAACGACTAGCACCCGCTACACAAGATTTGAAGTTCAGATCTGAAAGCTTGAAGATTTGAAAGAAAATGACCCGACAAACAAGTAGAAGGCAGAGACCAGAGCAAAGTCAGCATGAAGGGAGTCAAGAGGCTTCCTCAGGGGCAAACCAAGCATCGATCTTCATCACCAGGGATGAGATGGAGACAATGATGAAGAGATAGGAGGAAATGATCTAGAATTTGCTTCAACAGATTGGACAACTTGGAGCACAAAATCAAGGAGCAACCAGAGTCCAGAACGGAGCAGGACCATCTAGCGCAGCGCCGGAGCTGGGGGGCACACACTTAGGACATGTTGATCTGAACCCGGGAAGAGAGACAAGGACATCCGAGCAACCTGGCGGCAATAGAGGGATGAACGCTCAGCCAGGGGGGCAGACACCTGAAAGCTCACATGGACTCGGGGGGCAGATCGAAGGTAGTGAACGAGGACTACAGCTTGGAGACAATGATAGATTGGCAAAGATGGTCAGGCAAGCCATGAGAGGCGGATTTGTAAACAGAGATCTTGAAGACGTGAACAGGAGTCCCTTTTCTCCTGCGATTAGGATGGCTAGGAACCCACTAGAATCCAAGTTACCATCAGTGTAGATGTACGATGGGAGAACGGACCCTGCGGTCCATCTGATGAAGTATATGAGGCATATGGAGGTACTAGGGGCATCACAGGAAGTCATGGCCCGGTGCTTTCCATTGTATTTAAAGGATATCGTAGCATTATGGTTTAGGCAGTTGGAGAATGGCTCCATAAGAACATGGGCAGATTTAACTGAAAGATTCATGGAGCAATTTAGGGTCCACATTGCAAGACCCAAGAATGTGATGAGTTTGGAAACGCTAAAGCAGAAAGCTGGGGAATCTTTGAGGAATTTTCTGACACGATTCAATGCAGCAGCAGCATCGTGGATCGGCCAGATCCATCTATGGTCATGATGGAAGCTGTATCTGGAATATCTGATGGCACAGAGTTCAAGAATTCACTAACTAAGGATCCACCTACGGACCTGGGAGAGTTTTATCATGAAGCCGAAAAGTTTTTGCGATTAGAGGATGCTCGTACGGAGAGAGAAGAAGAAATCGATGTTTACGCATTTAGAGGCGGTAATTCACCCGGAAAAGGTGCAGAGACTGGTAAAGGGAAGCGAAAAGGCTGAAGAAAACAATGACAGGTCAAAGCGGCAACGGAGGGAGCCACGATTTACCACCTATTCAGAACTCAACGAGGGTTTGGAGCGAATCTACCAAGACACCCGAGAGCAAGTTGCCTATCGTAGACCAATACGATGGGATCCAACTACCGACGAGAGAAAATCAAACAAATATTGCTTATTCCACGAGCTGAATGGACATAGCACAAATGACTGTAGACACCTGAAGGATGAGGTAGAAGGGCATATCAGGAACGGTAGGCTACTTCAGTATGTGAGGAGGCGAGCTCCAGTGGTTGAACCAGAGCGACCACCGTCTACATCAGCTAGGGGTGACCCCGAACCGAGGCACCGTATGGTTATCAATTGATTTAAATAACGATGAACGAGTCGTAAACTTCTCACTAACACCATCAACCCATTTACACATGTATGAGATCGCGAACGATCCACAGGCATGCTCTGAATGATTATTGACCGTCTCGTAGTGAGAATTTACACTTTGACATCCTTGCTTTGCTTTCGTTTCATGTTGATTTGGATATTTAGACTTTGCTTGTTTGGACATTTCTGTTTTGGAATTCATGTGAATGTTAATTTGATATCTGCAATTCTATAGAAGAAGTTACTCGCGTATGCTTTGGATCGCGAACGGTCCACAAGCACACCTTGTATGGCGACGAACCGCCACGATCGCTGATTCAGAAATTCACCCGAACGTGAACCTGACATCGATAATACTAAGTCCCCCCCGGGCACACTCAGTTGCCTCGAACGGCACTCGACCTCGAACGGTCACAATCAGCCTCGAACGGCACCCGACCTCGAACGGTCACCATTAGGCTCGAACGGCATCCGACCGCGAACGGTCACACTTCATCTAGTATAACATTCGATCGCGAACGATCACACTCTGCCTCGTGCGGCACCCGACCATGAACGGTCAGAATTCCCCCGGTATGACATTCAATCGCGAACGATCACATTCTGCCTCGTGCGGCATCCGATCGCGAACGATCACATTTTATCTCGTACACCATACGACCACGAACGGTCACAATCCATTATAATTCGTCTAGAACGACACCCGATCACGAACGGTCACAACTCGTCTAGAACGACATCCGACCGCGAACAGTCCCATTTCTTTATTTTCCGCGAACAGCATCCGACCGCAAACGGTGCCATTTCTTTATTTGCCGCGAACGGTATTCGACCGCAAATGGTCCCCTTCCTTTATTTGCCGCGAACGGCATCCGACCACGAACGGTCCCATTTCGTTGTTTGTCGCGAACGGCATCCGACCTCGAAAGGTCACATCATCTCAAATGACATACGGTCGTAAACGATCGTCATTCGTGATCAGGAAAGACTATCAAGTTCTTTACAGGTCGATGATAGGATATGAACATCCAGCTTATGGAACTACAAAACACACCTTCCTATCGTAAGGCATGTTTTGGGGGGCAAATGTTATCTCGCCTTTTGGCAAGGCCGTGACACCAAAAAGTTGACTGGAAAACTAAAGACAGTTCGTCGTAAAAGTTCGTTATACACCGTTTCACCATAGATATCGATGAATTTTGTCCGAGCCCAGATCAGGCCACGATTGATAAGACATGACAAGCAAAGCCATAAGAGCCAGCATCCCGAATTTCAAGTCAATCTGAATCCGTATGCTCAAGTTATGATCGATGCAAGTTGGAGGAAATAGCCTCGTTTTCGTATCCATAGCCCTTGCTCAAATCCATGGGCAACACTCCTATTTGAATCCATCAGCAGTTAGCCTTGACTCGCATTGATCAGCCATCATCATGCACGACCTCGTATCCATCAGTAGCACCTGTGTTCGAATCCATCGTGTTCGCATCAATCGATTCGAATATGACTTCGCCACCATCCGGTTCGTATCCATCGACTTGAAGTCCTTCGAATCCATGAAGACACTCCGCATCGAAGTCCACATACGATGATATGTTCGAATCCATATACATGCCTCACCTCGAGTCCATCCATACATAGTTATTTCATATCGATCGACTGAAGCACGTCACGATCGATACGAACGAAGCCTTGTGCGAATCCAGGTACGATTGATGTCATCGAATCCATCAAGTAAATGCGGCGAAATCTCGAGACGACTCGATCAAACCGGAGTGAAAGGCGGATCGACCCGAAGATTGCGCGCCACATCACCATGAGAGCACGTGCAGGCGATCGATTCGAAGGAATCGATTCGAACAGGATGAACAGATAAAGAAAGCAATTTCGAATCGACCATATCTTGAGATCTACAAGTCCAAATGCTATGAAATTTTCATAGAAGCTTGCATACATGTTGAAGAATGTCCACACCAAATTTTAGCTCGATCGGATGATTTTTTGATCGATTCGAATGGAGTTCGAATCGATCCCGAAGCGGGCCCAGATTTCCTGGACGCGGGCGCATGGGCCCCCACACGTGCCAGAAGTAGTCTCCCTAATTTTAGGCGAAATATCAGCCTCCTACATCTATAAATAGAGCCCTAGGTCATTCAGAAAAGGGGATCGAGATTCAAAAGCACCTAGACTCTACCAGATTCAGTTCTACACTTCATCATCGTTGTTAAACTCGAATTTCTTCATTGTAATCACTGTAATCAGCAAGGATAATCAATAAAAGATAAACTTTTGAAGTGGACGTAGGCCGGAGATAGCCGAACCACTATAAATCTCGTGTTTATGTTCATTATTTCTGAATTGTGATATTCTGTTTGCATAGATTGGAGATTTGTGTTTGAATACTTGTTGATTTGTATTCATACACTGGTGCTTTCACGACATTCGGGGTTTGTGACCAATTTTGGCGCAAACATAACCAATCGAGTTTCTAGCTATATAAATCCCTCCTGGAAGCTGCATCATAATCTTTGTGATGCAGAATATGGAAGGATCCTTGTCCTTCATGACCCAAACTTCTTCTCTTTAAAAACTACCATCTCTTCAAGACAATACATTCACTTTCATGTTACTTGTTCTCAGTCTTCTGCTTCCTTTTATCTTACAATTGTCTATACTGACAATTCCAGTGTTTTGAGGAAAAAATTTCTCAACTTTATTCCCCATTTTTGGCAAGAAACTCACCCATGGCTTGTCATAAGTGATTTTAACCATTTCCTTCATTTGGATGACAAGCAAGGTGGACTTCCCCTCTTGCTAAAGGAGATACAACCACTCAAAATTGTAACCATTGATTTGAACCTTATAAAAATCCAAACAACTGGGGCAAAATTCATGTGGAACAACGGGAGTAGGGGTGGTGTGAGAACTTTTTCTACAATTGATCATGCATTCTGTAATTTAATCTCCCTTTCTCACTGGCCCAATCTTTCTATTTGCATTCCTCATCCCATTCTGTCTGACCATTCCCCTAATTATTTCTTCTGGTTTACCCAAGGTTAAGGAGAAAAGAAGCTTTAGATTTTTCAATGCTTGGACTCATTCCCCTGAATATAAAAATATTGTTAACACTGCGTGGTCATCAAGTTTTTATGGTAACCCTATGTTTAAATTGTGTAGGAAGCTAAAAATTATAAAAGAGGCTCTAAGATCTTGGGCCTACAAGTTGCATGATGATGGAACAAAACAGTCTAACATTCTAAAGGAAAAGCTCAATCTAGCTCAGGAATACATGATGAACAACCCTGATAATACTCAAGCGACTAAGGAGGAAGGAATTTTTTTTACATCTCTCAATCAAGCTCTTAATAATGAAAGCAGTATTAAAAAACAGCAGTTGCATAATAAATGGCTCTAGTTTGGTGACCGAAACACTGCATTCTATCATGCTTCGATCAAAATCAAGCAAGCTAGAGAAAACATTCGATCTATTCATGAACAAGACGGCACCCTCTACTCTACTCCAGATCAGGTTGACACTGCTTTCCTCGGTTATTACAATGATCTGCTTGGTAACTCAACCAATTTCTCTTCTGATCTCAATATGTTTGACGAAATACCTCTTCCAGTGCTAAGCTCTGATCAGGCTACCTTGCTGGTTAATAAGGTAACTGATGATGAGATAAAGCTTACTTTGTTCTCAATGAATAAGAATTCGAGTGGAGGCCTAGATGGCTTAAATGTGTTTTTCTTCATGAATAGTTGGGAAATCATACATTTTGATTTTTGTAAAGAAGTGCACAACTTCTTTGATAAGTGCACTCTTCTCTCTGAAGTTAATGCAGCTAACCTTATATTAATCCCAAAGACATCTACTACCAGCTCTATTACCTCCTACAGACCAATCTCTTACTGCAATGTTGTATATAAGTGTATCTCAGGAATTCTTGCAACAAGATTAGTACGAGTCCTCCCTGGTCTCATCTCCCAGAATCAGGTGGTTTTCTTCCCAAATAGGAGCATATTAGATAATGTCCTTCTTGTACAGGAGCTCCTTAGTGGTTATGGTAGAGCAAATTCTACCTCTGCTGCCATGACGAAGCTTGATATTATGAAAGCTTATGACTCGATTCACTGGACTTCAATAGTTTGCATCATGGCATTAATGAGATTTCCAAAACCTTATGTTGGCTGGGTGTATGAATTTATCTCAACTCCTACTTTCTCCCTCATATTGAATGGTCGACTAGTTGGTTATTTCAAAAGCAGACAAGGGATTCGCCAAGGTGATCCAATCTCCTCTTATATTTTTATTCTTGTGATGGAGGTCCTCACAAGATTAGTCTCTCTTAAGTACAATGCTAATCAAATAAATTACCATTCGAGGTGTAGAGACCCCCAAATATCTACACTTATGTTTGCTGATGACATCATGATTTTCACTAAACCTCACCTTCCTTCCATCCAGTGTATTTTAACCACCTTGTCAGCCTTCTCTTTAATGACTAGCCTCACTCTAAATCAAACCAAATCTAGAATTATATTCTCTGGAATAGACTTGCAACTTTCTTCTCAATTGTTAACTGCTTATGGTCTTCAGCTTATGGATTCAGACATGACGTATTTGGGTCTTCCTCTCATTTCTTCAAGGTTATCCTTAACTGACTGCCTTCCCTTTTATAACAGAATCACCTCTTCATTGGATAGTTGGGCTAACAGATTTCTATCACAGGCTGGCCGACTTATACTTATCAAATCAGTAAGCTTCTCCATGGTTGTGTATTTGGCTAGAGCCTTCATTTTGCCTAACAAACTGTTAAAAATGATTAGAAGTTCCATGACGAGGTTCTATTGGTGTGGTTCCATCCATATGAAAAAGCCTATGCCTTGCTCCTTCAGTTTGTTTGAAATGTCAAGGTTGAAAGGAGGTTTAGGAGTTAAGAAAATTTTTAACTAGAATGTTGCTGCCTTTAGTTCATATTTCAATTCTGTATTATCTAAAAAGGATAGTGTTTGGGTGAAATGGGTGTGGACTCACAGAATAGGTAGGAAGGACTTCTGGAGTATGCAAGTTCCTCAAACTTGTAGCTGGACATGGAGAAGATTGCTTGGGTTAAGAGCTACTTTCCTCCCATTTATTTTGATAAGGATGGCTGATTCTTCTAATGTCAAATTCAAGTCAGAATCATGGGGAGCTCCTGGTATGATACTTTCTAATCACTTGAATTATCAGCAAATCCTTTAAACTGGAATTGCAAAGGAAGCAAAGGCTACTGACTATATTTTGAATGGCCATCTTCAGCTTCCCTTCACTTCAAACCAGGTCATCAGAGCTGCTAGGGAATAGCTACAGGACACCTCTATTCCTTCTGTGAGTCATGTCAGGTAGTCTAGAAGGATAGGCAACATTCAGTCTCTCATGTGTATGGTCTGTTATCCAGGCTTGATAATGTTCCTCTTTGCAAATGGATGAAGATTATATGGAATTCTGATGCTTCCCTCATGGAAAATCTGATGCTATGGAAGGTTATAAATCAAGCTTTGCTAACAAGAAATGTTTTGATGAGGTTTGGTCTCAATCTTGGTGTCTCATGCTTTTTCTGTGGTGATAGTAATGAGACTTGTGATCACATCTTTTTTGGCTGTGACGTGAATCTTCCTATATGGAGAAGAATGATGACATTAGCTGGTAGCAGCTTATTGTCTTCCCCTACTAGTATTGACTGGAATATGATATACAAATCCACAAGATGGCAAACTAGGCAATCTCGTCTCATTACTTTGTGTATTAACAAATATTTGATTTTGATGTGCAAGGAAACGAATCTCATATGCTTTGAGAAGAGAAGCAGAGATAGTGAGGTGCTCGGGAAAGTTTGAAAAATGAAATTTTGGAAGCTATGCTGAGGATGGCAGTTTTCTCCCATGCTTCGGTCTCTACTTGAGATAATTTTGCTTTCCTTTGGGATCCTCCTATGTCTCTCCTTTCTTTCTCCTTCTTTTGTTTATGTTAGTGTGTTTGAATGCTCTTCTTTGTTTATCTTTGTGTGTTTGTAGCTTGAAGCATGTTTTGAGCTATTTTATTTTATTGTATGGTTGCAATAAAATCAGGTAGGGGCCTTGTTAATCCTATTATCCTTTGCTAAAAAAAGATTAAATCCCTTTTTATAATGATTTGGATGATGATATGCTTGGATCATAATATGTTAGATTTAAACAAGATTGTTCAAATATGATTTTTCATGGTTTTAAGGGTAAAACCGATTATAATTGATTTCGAATGCCATGAGGAATTTATATGTTATGTAAAACATGATTTTGGAGTTGGGTTTAAATTTTGATTATTTTTCAAACTATGGAAAAACTATTATGAATTTTCAAAGGAAAATATGATTGATTGGGTTTAGAAATTTATTTCAGAAATTATATTGGGAATTTGGGTCTGAAATTTAGATATGTTAGATAACATGTTAAAAATGAATTTCTGTGATTTTTGGGGATTTTTCCTAAGTGATTTGCTATGGAAATTAAATTATTTTAGAAGGACTTATTTGCATTATTGGTTTTGCTTAATGGAAGGGCTTATTTGTTAAAATAATCTTGGTTTAGATCTGAAATTATGCGGTAGTTATTTTGTGTAAAGGATTTGAAAAGTTGAGGCGACCAATCATATGCTTACAAGTGGGCAGCTTAGTTAGAAAGTGTTTGCTTTAATTAGCATAAAATCAGATTTACCCAGAAAAGTGGGTTCTGCCTCTATTAGAAGCACCTTTCGACCCGTAACTTCCGCCTTCAATCAAGTCGAAACCCCACAAAGCCGAAACCAATAAACAAGGTATCAACATGGGTATGTAGTGGATTGGAGAAAGGTGGAAGGCATGGTGTCGAAAGCACTGCTTCCGATGGGGTTAAAACCTTTGCTTTGTTTTCAAATGTTAAGCGCATGCCTTTGTTTTACTAAAGCTTTCGAAGGAGTCGAAACATAGGCTATCGAAAGGAATTTTTCTAAATAGCTTTCAAAGAAGGTTGCCATCTTTCAACTTTAAGTATGATGCTTTCGAATGAGTCCCTTGTTTATAAAACAATGCTATTGAAAATGGTGGTTCCGACCTAGTCGAAACCCTGTTGTCGTTCTTTTGCCTTTCGAGTGTATTGAAGTCATCAATGCTTTCGAAGGGTAGATTTTGTTTTAATTATGTACTAAGCCACTTCCTAGATGCTTTCGAAAGGGTTCAAGGGTTTTGAAGGCAATGGCTTCGAAAGAGGGTTTTGATGTTATCCTTCGGAGTTTTTCTTAAATGTTTTGAAGCTTTTGAAAGGATGGTGCCGACGCCATCAAACTTTCCCCAAACAGTTTTTTGAGAGAAATGTGCGATCCTCTAAAGTAGAGGAGAGCACACATGTGTGTGTGTATCATTGAAAACAAAGGTGCTGCCAACATGCCTGGTAGGTAACTAATCATAATACAGAAAACAAAGAAAAGGACTCAGGTATAACTAGAATGAGCTCCGGCAAGGCCACTGCCCGGTAATGAGGTGTTAGAAGTACCCAAAAAACCATGAAGCAACATAGTGAAAATGATATCAATAGACAGCTCTAGCTGAGAAAGAAATGCCTCACTCCAAACTCGGAAAATCTAGAATGAACGCCTCACTGCAAATGCGGATGATCCAGAATGAAGTACGTCACTCTGCAGACGCGGAAGAACTAGAAAGAATGCCTCGCTACAAATGCGAATTATCCAAAATAAAGAACTCCACACTGTAGAGACAGAAGAACTGGAAAGAACTCCTTACTACGAATGCGGAAGGTCCAGAATGAATGTCTCACTATAATCCTATCAACAGCAATCCTGAGAACCTACAAATAGTAATTTAGCACCATTTCTGGCCTAAACCTGTATTTGTAAATGGAACTAAAGAAAATTATAAGAATAATACACATATATGTATATAAATGAAATTTATATACATATATATACATATATGTATTAATGAAGTAAAAGTAATAATACTAAAGCTAAAATTATAAGACGAAAAGGCAACAAAAATAAGAAACAGACCAAAAAAGAATCCAAGCTCATTATGCAACATCTTAACCAACACTAAAGATGTAAAAAAGAGATACCAAAATCAAAAAGGTAAAAAATTAACAAAATAAGAAGTTAAAAACCTATAAACTAAAACATTTTATAAATTATCCTTATGCTCCTTTAATCAAAAGAACATTATGATAATCAGTAAAATCATCATTCAAATTTCATAAAATGTTAATGTTATAATTATTAATGTTAAAAATATTGTTTTTATGTTTAAATATCTTAATACTATTACTAACCTTATTAAGATATTCTTTGAATTGATTATTTTTGGCTAATATATATTTAGGATTTGAGATCCAATTAAAACAAAACGATGATATTATAAAAGTCAATTTATTAAAATGACTATTATTATTATTAAAAAGTCTCTAGTTTCTCTTAAACCAAATATACCAGCAAATTATAATGAATAAAGTATCAAGTAAAATTCTATTTTCCTTTTTAAACTTAAATCTTAAATATTCCAATAATAGTCACAATCAATAACTTTAGTTGTAAGACTAAAGTTAAAGATTTTGAGAGTATAATTCAGAATGTAGTAAGTATCCATGCACTCATAATACACATGTTTAATATCTTCAAAATACAATTTACAAAAAGAACATTTATTATCAAATTGCATATTCTTTCTTTATAAAAATTCAATAGTATTTGTTATCCCGCCTTTTGGCAAGGCCGTGATACCAGAAACTTAACTGGTAACCGAAGACAGTCCATCTCGAAGATCGGTTATACACAGGCTCACTATGGATATTGATGAATTTTGTCCGAGTCCGGATCGAGCTACAATTGACAAAAACAAGCAAAGCTATGATAGCCAACGTTCCAAATTTCAAGTCAATCTGAGTTCGTAAGCTCAAGGTATTATCAATGCAATTCAAGTAATCACCTTGTTCATATCCATCAAACAACCAGAGAAAATCTTCCTTCGTATCGATCTGGTTCGAATCCATCATATGCACATGGTATCGTATCGATCAGGAGAGTAGTGTTCTTCGTATCCATCCTTCTTCATACCGCTTCGCATCGATCACCTCCGGCTTGTTCGTATCGATCAACCAACGTCCACTTCGTACCCATCCGTGGCTGCCTACTTCGTATCCATCAGTAGATAACACTGGGAGTCTATTTCGTATCGATCTGTCTTCGGTATAATTCGTATCGATCGTCCATAGGTCGATACGGAATCAATATCTCCCATCGATACGAAAGTAGCTACTCTGTGGTCGATACGAAAAAATCGCCCATCCATCGATACGAAGTGGCCTTTAAGCGATCGATACGAAACCGATGCTTCTCATCGATACGAAATAAAACACAAAGCATCGATGCGAATGGAATATGCAGAATCGATATGAAATGAGGCATAGCCGATCGATGCGAACAAGGCCAAGTCAGATCGTTACGTACGAGGCGTAAACATTGGAAAGACTCGATCAATTTGACATGAAATGTGGATCGATCCTAAAAACAAGTGCCACGTCAACCGACATCATGTGCAGAATCATCGATGCGAAACCATCGATACGAACGACATCGATATGAAGGAGATAGCCTTCGAAAAGTACAAACTTGCATCGATCATAACTCACAATCTACAAGTCCAAATGCCACCAAATTTTCACAAGAGCTTGTGTACAACCTAAAGAATGTTCATGCTAAATTTCGACTCGATTGGGTCAAATCTTGATCGATACGAAATTCGTTCGTATCGATCACGGACCGAGTGCAAATCACATGGGATCGATCGCGTGGGCCCGCCCACGTGCCAGAAGATGTCTCCTGAGATCTGAGCGAGGTATTTGCAACCTACGCCTATAAATAGCAGCCCAGAACCCACAGAAAAGGGATCTTTTGGCTCTTTGACGTCCAGACTCTGCCGAATTCACCATGTATTTGAATTTCACTGTTGTATTCGAGATTTACTATTGTAATCCATTGTAACCAGCAGAGAAAAGTTAATAAAAGTCAATCATTTCATAGTGGACGTAGGCAACACGCCGAACCACTCTAAATCCCTGTGTTTCTGCGTACTTTCTTGTTTGTTTTTGAAGTGTTTGTTAGATAATCCTCTTTTTTCCATTTAACTTCTTCATTTTATCTCTTCAAATACTTCCATAGAGTGTTGTGCCTAATTTTGGTACAAACACTTTGGTGCTTTCACTGAGAGAACACAGTTTTTCTCCTGCTCGTTGGATCTACTATCGATATTGGATTGCATAAATCTAAGAAGAAGATCCAGATTTCAAAGATTAAAGTTCTTCCATCCTATTCAAATTTGCATTAAGTCTAGGAAAGAGCTTCGCGATCCATCATGGTTAACACAAGGACTACTTCTACAGCTGTAGATCCAGAAGGACGGGACAGACAAAATCCCGTACAGCCACTTCCAGTCGACTAGAATGCTACCGGACCATCGGATTCGCAAGGCCCTGTCACCAGGGAAGAATTTCAGATGCTAATGCAAGAGTTGACTCAAAGCCACCAACAGCTCACTCAACAGCTCCGTGCCAATGTGGAACTGACCAACCAGCTAAACCGTCAGAGATGAAGGAGATCCAGGAGGGATCAGGCTTCCTATTCATCCACTGAAAGTTCAGCCTCTTTTGATTATCATCATAGATCTACGCATCAAGGCTAGATGGGAGTTACACTCAGGCCACTGGACGTCAGCATACATTGAGTCTTGGGCAACCGAGAGTTGGCCCGTCAAACAACCATCAGATTGGACCCTCCTCCCGAGGAGGCGCTACCCCACACCATATTACTGATAACCGTACTGCAACTGCTACTGATTTGGGAGTTGACGCTCGGAACTGAACGGATCCGACCCACCACCAACGCAACCATACTCCTAAGCCTTACGTCCCCAAGGACATAGAACCAAGGAGGCGAGACATGGACCGTCGACAGCGACCGGCCCCTCCTCGCATTGTGGAACCCGACCACACCTTGGCCCAACATGCTCAAAATATCCAGATGCCCGACCTGCCAACCATGATCCGTGAAAGTCAGGGTCTTAGCAATGACGACTGGGGAATCTCCCGGAGTAATACCCTTCTACTGATGAGATACTCTATTCTGAACCACCTCGGCAATTCAGGATGCCGACTTTACCTGTTTATGAAGGGAGCACTGATCCTAATCAGCATATCCTGAAGTATGAATGGTTGATGAATGCTGCACGAGCAGATGATGCAGTCAAGTGTCGAAGCTTCCCGATCTCTCTGGGGGGCATAGCGACTATGTGGTTTACCCGACTGCCACCTCGATCTATCTCATGCTTTGATCAGTTGGCAACGAAGTTTATTGAGCAGTTTTGTATGCATGTCGCGAGACCGAAGGATGTTAATACTTTATCTAGTGTTACTCAAGCTCCTGGAGAGACACTCAGGCGTTATTTAGAAAGATTTTATATTGCATGTGCTAAGATCAGCAACCCAAATGATAACTCTATTCTTATGGCACTGACTAAGGGGATTGAGCCCGATTCTGAGTTCGGCAACTGGTTGGCCGGAAAACCCCCTACATCATTGGACCGTTTCTATTCCAAGGCAGCCCAATTCTTGAGAAGGGAGGATGCGAAACAGTCTAGGAAGAAGGATGATGTTGGGCCTAGTGTGGAAGGAATTCAGAGTAATATTGTTGTTAAACAATCTAGGGAGAGCTCCGGAAAAGTGCAATTGAACATTCAGAATAAACAAGATCAACAAAAGGCAATGGTAACCAAATAGAAAACGGGATCAGAACCGTGGTCCACGACGTAGAGCTCCTATGTTTGATAATTATAGTACTCTGAATACGTCGCTAGAAAATGCATATCTACAAACCTGCAATACCATTCAGTACAAGAAGCCTGCACCGAAACAGTCATCGGAGAAGCAAATTCAGACGGGGAAGTTTTGTAGATTCCATGAAAGCTACGGCCATAACACAAATGAATGCCGTCACTTGCAGGATCTCATCGAAAAGTTGATAAGAGAGAGAAAGTTAGAACAGTTTGTGCGGGCCCCGCAATCAGGAGGTGCGGGCCCATCAAATCAAAATCATGTACTGAATCCGACTAGACAGGAAGAACCCGCTCGTACTGGCGGGAGGTTGGTGATAAACATTGTTGGTGGTGGTCCTCATCCAGCAGACCGAAGCTGGAAGGAAATGGAGTCGTATTATTTTATTTGAATTTGAATTCGAACTAAATAATTTAAATCTGAGAACTTCAAACGCCAATAACTTTTTCGTTTGAGCTTCATTTTCAGCATATTATATACTAAAATTGATCAGAATTTCACCACGAATGCAACGACATAACTTTCGCAGTCAAATTCCAACTTTTGCAAAGTTTTCATTTTTATCCCTACCATAATTAATTGAATTTCTCTTAATTTACTTATCTAATTAAGTTTGATTTTATGGGGTGTTATATTCTCCCCCCTTAAAAAGGATTTCGTCCTGAAATCTTTCAAGGAGGAACAGTGTAATGCGGAATATTATCCATGTTATACAATCAAGTTATCTATACAAGCATCTACTCAACCAAAGTGCAATGTGATTATGTACTGCAGACATATTATAAATGAGCTAAATCCAAGCATGACTGTTTGATCGTGTAATGCAAATATGTATGCAAATACCCTAAACATGCATAAGACTGCTATGTGAGTGTAAAGTGATGGTGAAAAAGTAGAGAAACCATCTCCTACCATCCAATCTAGCAACCATGATGCAACCAAAATCCTAATTTTGGAGAAAATTTTTACCAGAGAAAGGTTTAGGACGAGAAGTCCTCATGCCTTCCACCGGACTTTCTCCCCATTATACCAGGGCCAATTTAATTCTTTATTGTGGAGCTTATAGTTTCGTGCTCCACAATGCCTGTAGTGGCATGGGACGTCAGTGGCTCCGTCTCAAAATCTCTCAGTTGATTAGACTCTACCATAATTTCTCTACTATGAAGGTATTTCCTCAAATGCAAAATGTGAAAAAGTCATGGACTCCAGCCAACTTACAAGTTTTCTTATTTTTCCCCAATATTAGGAAAAAGCCCAATAAATCTGGTGCCAACTTTTCCAATTATCCAAATCCTATATCCTCCACATGCTTCCTAATCAACTCTAACTTTCCAAAGTCTCGCAATACAAATATGGTCCGAGTAGAATTTGTCGGTGGTTTCCCATCCATAATTTGGCGATTTATATGGCCTTATAAAAATTGCTCCAAGAGTGTCATACCAATCATCTATTGGTGACTACTAATATACACGAATTATACTAAGGGTAAGTGTTGCTCCTATTGTCCTCCAAAGTTCAAGATGCAAGCTCTCAACAAATTCTCCAAGTTCCCATCCATTCCTTCAGTTTGTTTGTCGGTCTTCAATCGATAAGTGATGCTTAGATTTAATGAAGTTCCTCAAACTAGTTCCTAAAGCCACCCGTATACTCCTCCAAAATTTGCTAGCAAACTAAAGGTCCCTACCACTAACGATGCAAACCGCAACTCCATGAAGCTGTGTTGGAGATGATGTAGTTTCATTGCTTCTAACGGAAAATTCTTCCACCTTCTTTCTCATCCTTGATTAGTAGGAAATCCCTTCACATTCCTATCCATTTTATCCTTTCCTTGAATGGTGATAGTCTGCGAGATAAATTTTATTTTTTCCAAAATTCTAAAGTTTTGTGATTGTAACATTTATTCATCTTAGGTTGCTGACCTAATTTGCTCATTAACTTCCAGTCTTACCTATAGTTTATCGCTGGTTAAGTGTCCCCATAAAATTTCCCTATTTACTTTGTTTCCCAACATATATATTTATATATCAAGTGATTTAAATCTGATACATAAAGTCAACACATGAATAAATAGAGATATATCTTATACCACATCATACACTTTTTCAATAACCAAGGGAGACAACTAGCGACTACAACCCAATAACTCTAAAAGAAAATTTTGTTGGAAACTGCCATTTATTATTCAAGTGATATAAATGTTGATGAAATCCTAACATTCCCTACTAAATTAAGATGGATATTTCTCAATATGTCATTCCATTATTACCCATTTTCCTTTATTTTCGTTTTCGATTTCTAATAAATGTGGTCCATCCATTGCTTCAATTAATATCCATAGCAGTTAATCATTACTGTCAAAAGTAGATCATTTCCAATTAATCCTTCTTCAATCCTTTTAACCTTCTTCGAGTTTCCAAAATCCATTCATTACTTAAATTCATTTCTTCAATAAATGTCATATTAAGTTTCCTTAATCGGTCCTCATTTAATTCCTTTTTCCTCTTATTAATTACAAATTTATTGCCCGTTAAATTTGTAATTAATGTTCATAAATCTTAATTCGTTAATTACTAGCTAATACACATATAGTCGTAAGCTATGTTATATATATAATAGTCGTTTAGCGTGGCTATATGTATATATATTTCTAACTACTAATTTCTATAACCAGAATACTCATTTTCATATTTTAATTTATCGAAATTATCCTTCTAAAATAATTACCGTCATAATTTCTTATAAATTAACCACAAGTGAGACATTTGCTTTGTTTAAAATTATAAGTAACTATTTCTTTTCTTTTCATTGAAATAGACAGTGTAAACAATGGAAAAGAATATCCATCTCTTACACATCTCTTTCCTTTTTATTTTATTCTTGTTACTTCAGATGACGCACTTTTATACGTATTTTGAAATTTGTGGAAATCACACAGAAACTGCTCCAGAATTAAAACATAGAAATTTATATTCTACGGGCAACCAAATTTACAACCCAACTATAGACCTGAAATATCTTTACACTTTACCAACTTCTTCAAATAGAGGTTTGGGACTAATTTCAAATTTCCAAATCAAGTTGTACACTCTATTCCTATTTTATTCATATCCTAAAAACCTTATTATGTCCTATCTAGGTTGTGATCCTTATCCACTCCATAAAAACTATTCTATATAAAACCAGAATTTTAGTAATCATACAAAATAGTTTTAAATAAACTATTTTCATCAAATTCAAAATCATCATTAATTACCTCATTTCTTGTAAACCTAAAATTTCACAAACTTGAAGTACCAAACTCAAAATCTCCATCTTTGAAAATATGAACCTTTAGCAAGAATTTAAAATTTCTTAGTTCCAAATATGAGAAAAATATTTTCTCTTTTCAAAACCTTTTCATCAAAGATTTATCTCTTTAAAGGTTAGACTTTCAACTCATAGAATTCAAAGACTACTTGTTTTTAAAACGGAACTATGGAAAACTTCCATTTTTAATGTCTTACTATAATAAAAACTTACTCCTTTTGAAAATAGGATCTTTAACACAAAACAATCAAACTCAATTATCGTTCTAAAATAATAAATTAGACCTTTATTATTCTAATGAGTTTTCGAGTTACATGGATTATCATTTCCAAAATAACAGTTATGTCTAAAATACAGTTAAATATCTATTGCCTTATTACTCAATTATATACTGTTATTTGACAAAATAATTTTTGTAGCTTTGTTCAAAACTCTTAAAATCCCTTGCAATCCTTTTCTTATCAATTCCAATAATATTCTTATTCAAAAGTTCTAAATTCGGATAGGAAAAAAAATATAATTCTCATCTTTATACAATTTCTTTTTCAAAAATACCTAACTCTTTTATTAATAACCATCATTTAAATTGCCAAAAACACCTTATATATAGCTTTAAACAATAGAAAAATGGAGTAGACAAAGATAACTCCTATATTATAATTATTACTCCTCTTCTATATCCTTTATTACTGGATTAAAATTCCCAGTTCTATTACTATCTAAATTTTAGTTATCATTCTCCGCATTTCCTTATATGGAAATGTTCCTCCTATCTACCTTGTTGGACATTCTTATCCTCCTATTCTTTCTATCCTATGTCGATCAATTGTCTTTTCCATTTGTACACCCTTTAAAAAGAAATTTAAGGAAAAGAACCTCTAATTTTATAAGATAGGAAAAATCATGCATTTCCCAAAGAAAAATCCCTTATTAAAAATCTTTGGACTAAAACTTTTGGCTAAATAAATTTAAACTAAGAACTTTAAGAATACAAAATCCCTTTAAGTTATAACTTTCTAACTCTACTATTTATAAATTATAAATCTTCAAATTTCCTTGTTCTTTTCAAAATAACAGCTTTCAAATTCATGAAGTAGAAGAGTTCATAAAAGTAGAAGAATCCAAAAATAGAGAATACAAAAGTTGAAATTTTTTAACTCAACAAATTTTAAAGTGAGAAGTTAACAAATGAGAATCTTCTCTCCTTTTTTCAACATTTCAATTAATTAAAAATATCTAACATTTTTAAAAAATATTTCACCACTTCTTTCTAAACCTCTTACAGATGCTAGTATATTTCCAAAACTGTTAAAAAATCGCTTTCTATCAAAATTTCCAACTTACAATACATAAGATTTTCACTTAATAATTCTATGAAAAAGCTCGTTCAAAACTTTCAAGGAGTTTTCAAAAATCTTTTTACTACTTTCTTTCTCAAGGTAGAATTTTAAAAATAGACTTTGACTGTTCTTCTCTTTGAACTCCCTACTCAAGCATCTTAAAAATCTAATTATCTTCTTGTGGTGATTAATTCCCACCTTCTTACGGAAGCTTGTTTCACTAATATATCCCATACTTCCGTATGTTTATAAATACTATGTCTTATAACATCTAACTATTGCCTAACATAAATATTTACTACTCTCGTAAGTGTCACTTTGTCCGTATTAAATGGTTATTATATTCACGGATGTTTCCTGAAGTCAATTATTTATTTATTCAACCTTACCTATTTATGTAACATTCCCCAACTTGGAGGTCCAAAACTAACAGCTATGGATGCTGCAGTCATCCATAGTTATTAATCTTCGGCGACCAAATATGGCGGTGCTAGATACATTGATAAACAGATCATAGAAATATGGAATAAATTTAACAATTCAAAAACATATTTCCACATTCAATCCAAAACATTTCTTGTTCTTTACATAATTCCCAAATTACGTTAACCACGTTCAACAAAATATAATTATTACAAATACGCCAAGAGCGACATATGAAGATGCCCCCTTGGTTGATCAGAGAATATAGTAAAGCTAATAAATATGCCTTTACAAACAAAACACACAACAGAAAGAAAAACTCTAAATAACTATCTGCCTCCTGCACGCCTCCGGAGCTCGTTAGAGAAGAAAATCTGAGAACCTTATATCTCAAACTACTCAAAATCAATTGAGTACCCTAGAGTTTAAGGAGAAAACAAAAACTTCGAGTCAAACATAAAGCCTGGCATGATTAATTATCTAACATCTCAATCCTTTTAGATATCTAGTGAGACCATGCCGCTTAGCGGAACGGGTTTTCCCCTCACTAGTATCATAACCAAACAAACTTCACTTCCTTCCTGGTCAACTTAGTCAAAGGTGCTGCTATCCGTAAGAAATCCTTGATGAATCTCCAGTAATAGCTAGCAAGTCCAAGAAAACTCCTAATCTTGGTTACTGTCTCTAGTCTCTTCCAATTATTGACCGCCTCGATCTTAACAGGATCAACTGACAGTTCTTCCTCTGAAACCACATGACCAAGAAACTTAACTTCTCTCTTCCAGGAATTACACTTGGAAAACTTCGCCTTCATTTGATTCTGCCTCAGTGTCTCCAACACCACTCTAAGATGAATCTCATGCTCTCTTTCATATTTAGAGTACACCAAAATGTCATCTATGAACACCAGCATAAACCTATCCAAGTGCTCTCTAAAAACTCGGTTCATTAAATCAACGAAGAAAGCAGGTGCATTCGTCAATTCAAATGGCATTACTAACCATGAACCATACATAGTTCAGAATGCAGTTGAAGGAATACTATCCTACTCCACTCTCAACCGATGGAACCCGGCGCCAAATCCAATTGGAAAAATACTCTGGCTCCACTCAATTGATCAAATAGATCATCTATCTTCGATAGAGGGTACCTACTTTTGATTGTCATTTCGTTCAACTTACGATAGTCGATGCACATCCTTAACGACCTATCTGGTTTCTTCACAAACACCGCAGCTGCCCCCTAAGGCGGACTGCTTGGTCTAAAAAAATTCATTCCCTCATGATCCACTAACTGCACCTTCAATTCCTTCTTTTCTGTCGGTGTCATTCTGCTAGGTGGTCTACCGATAGGTTCAACTCCCGGTTCAAGGTCTATCCGAAACTCAATAGCTCGTTTCGGGGGTAATCCAGTAACCAGCTCAAAGACATCTGCAAACTCTATAGCTACCCGAACCTGACTAAGCTCTTCTCCAACCTCCATGGTACTCAACAAAGCACAAACACTCTTATTGGAATTCTCCATCGAGAAAATGATTCGGTTATGACTATCTGGATGCCTCAATGATATTTCCCGATCTTGGCAAAATATCCTAGCCTCATACTTACCCAACCAATCCATACCTAAGATGATCCCGAAATCTACGAAATCAAAAACATACAAGCTGCATGCAAACTTATGACCTAACAACTCAAGTTCTAACTGATCACATCTCATCCCAAGAGTTGCATACCCTCCTATTGGATTCGCAACCCTTAAGGAAGTAATAAGGTATGTGGGTTCTATACATAACCTATCAACCAAATACTGAGATATAAATGAATGGGATGCACCAGTATCAAAAAGTACCCTAACAGATATACTCTAAATCAAAAGCGTACCTTCCATCATAGTTTTCCCTTTCTCTGCTACAGTGGGTTTAGAAGAAGATGGTGGTCCAATAGCAAATACCTTCCCTCTGTCCGCCTTGACTGGCTCTGGACACTAGTTCTTATAATGCCCAACTTGGTCACAGTTGAAGCATTTCACATTCTTCTTCTTCGCATGCTTCTTTCCTTTACCAATTATGCACTCATGGGCATAATGGCCCTTCTTATCACCCTTATAACACACTAAATCAGCCTTCGCCTTCCTAGCGGCCTTCCCTTTATGGGTTCCTTTCTTTTTAAAGAATTTCCTTTTTCTTCCTTGAAAACCCTTGAACTAAACTGGCTTCTCCCTAGCTGAAACAGCAAGCATCTCCTCATGGCGAATGGTCATCTCCACCATCACATGATAAGGCTCTCTAATATGAGTCATAGCCATCCTGCCTAGCTTTGGCCTCAAACCTCTAATGAATCTCCTATTCCTTCTGACATCAGTGTCAACCAAAGCATAAACATATCGAGATAACTCATCAAACTTAGCATCATACTCGATCATAGACATCTGTCCTTGGAAAAGATCCATGAACTTCCTCATCAATGCTGATTTGGCAACCTCAGACAAGAACCTCTGCTCAAACCTCCTCCTGAAGTCAGCCCAAGTCAACTCTTCCTCCGGCACTCCGGCCGTCACACTGTTCCACTAATGAAGCGCTAACCCTTGCAACTGTCTAGAGGCTAGCCTTCTATTCTCTCCATCATTCAAGCCTAAGTCTGTAAAGATCCTTTCATAGTTCAACAGCCAATTCTCTACTTCAACAGCATCTCCCGTTCCAGCAAACAGCTTTCCTCCCAGACTGATATAGTCTCTACTCAGCTTAGCATGATTATAACCAGCTGGAACTACAGGATTAGCTCCACCAACATTCCCTGCAGCTCCTGCTTGCAAAAGATTAGCCAACAACTGATACACCATCCCCGCATCTACTGGCGGATTTCCAACACCTACATTGGCCTCAGCATTTTGGTTAGCATTAGTCTATCGACCTTGGTTTCTCTGAGTATTAGGTCGAGCATTTCCATTGGTTGTGGTGCTTCCTCCACCTAGATTTCCTCTTTCGTTTCCTGCCTCCATATCCTCTTTCTCGTATATTTGCATACGAGCCTTAGTAAGATACAAAAGAACGGTCTAAGAGAGAGGGGAATACGTGCTTAGATATATACCTATATATCAAATACAAGTACGTTACTATAGCGTTAACCCAAACCCCGATCTTATTTTTAAATTCTTTGGATTATGTTTGAAAAAGCTTTTAGGTTTAACTTTTCTTTTAAAGTTTCATAAACCTATGCTCTGATACCAACTTGTAACATCCCCCTACTTGGAGGCCCAAAACTAACGGCTACGGATGCTGCAGTCATCCACAGTTATTAATCTTCGGCGACCAAATACGGCGGTGCTAGATACATTGATACACATATCATAGAAATATGGAAAAAATTTAACAATTCAAAAACATATTTCCACATTCAATCCAAAACATTTCTTGTTCATGACATAATTCCCAAATTACGTTAACTACATTCAACAAAATATAATTATTACTAATACGCCAAGTGCGACATATGAAGATGCCCCCTTGGTTGATCAGAGAATATAGTAAGGCTAATAAGCTAATAAATATGCCTTTACAAACAAAACACACAACGGAAAGAAAAACTCTAAATAACTATCTGCCTCCTGCACATCTCCGGAAGCTTTATTTGTTAGAGAAGAAAACCTGAGAACCTTAAATCTCAAACTACTCAAAATCAATTGAGTACCCGAGAGTTTAAGGGGAAAACAAAAACTTCGAGTCAAACATAAAGCCTGGTATGAATAATAATCTAACATCTCAATCCTTTTAGATATCTAGTGAGACCACGCCGCTTAGCGGAATGGGTTTTCCCCTCACTGGTATCCTAAAACCTTTATAAAACCAAATTATGTGCTCTTGCATCCACAATGGTTAAAACACACACTTCAAAACATTATGATGATATGCATACTTGAAAATAAATAAGATTTTCCCATTCCAAGTTTAATCTGACACCCTGTCATTATTATAGTTTTTGGGGTCACTGTTAACCATTTTAGTTTTCATGGGTTTACTAATAACCTTGTTATAACTAATAGACACCCTGTCATATTCATAGTTTTCATAGGATCACTAAAAACCTATAGGCTCCTGCCAGTTAACTTAATTAATTCATAGGTCCTGAACCTATTAGTCATTCCAATAACTAATCATCTTATCCTAGTTTTCATGGGTTGACTAGGAACCTATGGACTTATCTAGTAACTCACTACACATCCTAGTTTTCATGGGTTTACTAGGAACCAATTGGCTGATGTCAATTCTTAATCCAGATATGGTTTTCATGGGTTCACTACAAACCAATTAGCCCCTGCCAACTGTCCTTATGCATAGTTTTCATGGGTTAACCATGAACCTTTTGGTATGCACCAATAACTACCTTATCATAGTTTTCATGAGTTTACTATGAACCTCTTGGTATGCACCAATAGCTACCTTATCATAGTTTTTCATGGGTTTACTATGAACCTTTTGGTTTACCTCCAATAACTACAAAGTTTAGGCATCCTATATTTTTTGTCACCCTGACTCCATGGATGCAATTCTACTCATTCAGGAGTTTAAGTAATTTATATTCACTATTTTATTTAACCTATTGGTTCTTCTACCCCTTTTTCCCCAAAATACAGTTATGGGTTATCATGTGAATATACTCATATTTGAAGGAGTAAAACATTAATTAACAATACCACTCCTGTGGGTTTAAGGTCCTTGAAATACATATCATAAAACATTGTTAACACCTTTAACTTATATTTTTATCAAGGCAATACTTCTTCAAAATTACATACTTAAAACCCTTACAAAACTCCTTTATACAAGCCGTAGGTTTTCCTTTAAAAAATTAGAGTATGGGTTTTAAAATCTTTTAAAACCAAACCTTTTGACCTTGTCGAAAGGTCTTCAAAACAATCTTTCGAATCCAAACCTTTCGAAACCATTGAAACCATTCAGCAATTCAAACCTTTCGAAAGCATTCAACTCTTAAAATATAAACCTTTTGAAGACTTACTGGGTTCAAGTTAAAATATACGGAAGGTCCTCCTTTAAAACCTTTCGACTATAATGGAAGCAACCTTTCGACCTTGTCGGAAGGTCTGCTTCGAAAGCTTTAAAACATTTCAATTAAAACAATAGACCTTCGCCTTTTTCAAGCAACTCCTTCGAAAGCTTGGGTTACATTTCAATTATAAAATAAAGGAAAACCATATAAGTCGAAGCTTTGAAACCTTTCGAAAGCAATGGGAGAAGCGGCTGGTTTTTAAAACAAGTAGACCTTTCGTCTTTGTCGAAAGCAACGACTTAGAAAGGTTGGAAAAAGCGGCTACAACCTTTCGACTGTGTCGAAAGGTTCAAAACAAAACAATGATAAGTGGTAGTAACCTTTCGACTGTGTCGAAAGGTTCCAAAACAAAATAGTGGTAAAGCAGCAGTAACCTTTCGACTTTGTCAAAAGGTTTAAAACCTCTCTTTTTAAACATTTGACCTGGTTGAAGGCAACCAAGTCGAAAGCTCTAATTCGAAAGCAAAGCAGGTGAAAGCTTTTGGTTTATAAAACAAACATACCCCAACCTCTTTGGTCATCAACCTTTCGACTAAGAACCCTTCGACTCTGTCCAATTCATTACATACCAAGTAACTTGATACCATATGCATTGGCTTGACCTTGTCGAAAGCTATAACTCTTCGACTTAGTCGAAAGGTCTGGGTCGGAAGTTTTACTACCGTAAAAGGCTGAAACATGCTAAAAGTATGATTTCTTTGTTTTTAACTTAAAAAGATAACTTTTCAACTAACCTGCCTTTGTTTGTCAAATTCTCATTGGTTAACAATTTCTTTTCAGAAAAATGTTGCCACTAATTTTCAAAAATAAATAATAATTTTATTTTATAAAATGCCCCTTCTCCTTAATTAAATATATAAAACATTTAAGTCACCTTAAATAATTTTATATATTCATCAAAACACTTAGGAAAAATCTGGAAAAATCCCAGAAAATCTATTTTAATATGTTTTCCAACATATAAAAATTTCAAACCCAATAATCTTTATTTTAGCCGTAATTAATTTATAACCCAATAAATCATTTTCTTCACTAGAAAATTTATATAAAATCCATATAAACTCAGAAAATTATGAAAATTGAAACCCATCTTTAAAATCATGTTTTTTGTAAGAAAATTTTTCCTATGGCATTTAAAAATCATTTCATCTCGGGTTTACCCTAAAACCGTGTATATCTACTTTTTAAACAACATTGTTTAAACACATATAAGTCATAAACAAGCATATCATCATTCGATATACCATAAAAAAGATTTATCCTTAAATCCGAAACCATATGATGTAAAAAATCAAAACAGAGATGTAGAAATTATTTTTCACCTTAGATTGGATAAGGAAATTGATGTATGATTGAGATTGATTCCTTATAACTTGAATCCTAGCTTTTAGTTGATTTTCTCTTCTCCTCTTTCTAATAGCCGGCCTTGCTTTCACTTCTTACGGTTATAATTTTTGTTTTGGTGAAATGAATGTGTATGACCTAATGGGAATAATATAAGGGTGGGAAGTATGGTTATTTACCTTAATGCCCTTATGTTTAATTTCCTAACCATTCATATAAGATCATTAGATATTAAGTAAGCACGTCCACCTAATTTATTAATCAACCTCAATCTCCTTATCTACATTATTCTATTTAATTTATTCTAATTAAATATCCTGAATTATGTCAATAAAATTAGGGGTGTTACAATTTAACTTCTTCATTATTTTCCCATAATTACCCTAACTATCTCATAAATCTATTTAATTTCTTGTAGCTCCTCTCTTAATGCTTATTCATTACCTATTAAATTTTAGAGTTACAACCTTTTATTCTACAATTTCTATCCCTATTATTTAATATGCTTGTAAGGTCCAAATGATAAGGAAGTCTGGGTCGAACAAAGAAGTATAAATTCAACTCTATTTTTTCCAACTCATAGTTGCGTTGCCCACCCTTTCGGAATATGGTAGCAACTACATCTATAGTCGAAATTTATAGACTCGGACGTAAATTCAAAATAACTACGTATGTGTGTGTGTATTTATATGTAGTAAGGTTTTTGAAAAATATTTTCAAAAATAACAAATACGCCACTCATATGTATACTTTTCTCCGTTGATCGGATAACCTAAGCTCTGATACCAAATGCAACAACCCGCTCTGAAATAGACCTAAATTTTGATCCAGAAAAGGCCTATCGAAACTTAGGCTCATTCTAAAGCTGGCTGTTGCTTGGTAAAAAGGAAACCTATATAGAACTATCTATCTATTCTTTCAGAGCTCACAGCAGAAGGAATAAAATATAATAATAATAATAATACCTATTTATTTCAAATCATTTCAAATGTCATAATACATAACAATAATTGTTACAACATTTTGTTCAAAAATAAATTTCATGGGTACAATGAAAAATAATACAAAAAGATAGATAGTAACAAACACAAGCTTTACTCTCGTCATCTTCAAGCTTCATCAACTCCTTCTCTAACCTGTGTTGTAATGAGGAGAGAGTCAGAACAACAAGTGTATGGTGAATAAAAACCTCGAGTCTTACCATTTTAGTACTTTGGTAGTATATTTCAAAATAAGAATATGTCTCGTGTACATAAAACCATTTAATACTTCTTAAAAGGAAAGGAGGCGGGTCCATAATCAACCACTTAATACCTTCCATCCTCGAAGCAGGTTTCTAAATCCCATAACCAAATCCCACGTGATAAATACCTGACAATGCGAGAGATAGTACCCAAGCCATTTAATACCTATTATTGGAAAATAAGCAGACTCTGGCCATTTAAGACCTCAATCGAGGTAGACCCCATCATTTAATACCTATTCCCAAGGTGGGTTCCTCAATAGTAACTATCTAGCTAACATCATATGGAATCTCTCGAGCAACTTGATAGTTCTTTATGGAAAGACAGACCCTCAATCAATCACTTAATACCTTATCCTGAAGCAGACCCCAATCGAGATACCACCTAATGTGCCTAATAACTAGCCCCTTGGCCATTTAATACTTTATTTAGGGAAAAGAGGCGAGCCCTCAAATAACCACTTATACGTCAGGACTGTAAAGCAGGCCCTTCGTATTATGACCCATACTCATAATGACGTCTCACATCAGTCCGACTATTCATAGAAACTGGTAGCCGGATTAACTGGGCATGTTTACCCTACAAAATTTGGGACTAACCTCACGACATCACAAATATTTTTCATAGGAGATGTCTCACATCAATAGGAAGTATACACAACTGCTAGTAGCTTCAAAGTGAAGGGCAAACTTCTGTCGTGTAACTCTACTGACCTCGCATCCTTATGACTTAGCCATAATTTAAATACTCTCCATATATATAATATTAATCTCACTATTTCATATTAAGGCCTTAAAGGAATCTTCCTTATTGCACCTTAAAATATTAATTACCTTCCTAAAGGGGAAATTAATGACAATCACTACCTAATTAACTACGGAATTATACGCCGTAATTATATGTTTATTATGCTCATAGAAATAATATATATTCGCACCTAATAAATTCTAAGCGTGTGGTTTATACATCATACACCAGCGTTAAATGTCAATTATTTTAACCATAATACTAATACAAATTGTTTCCTTCAAACTTCCAAGATTTCAATATCCATAAGAAGGATAAAATACCCATAACCAAAACTGCAATGATAGAAATAGAAACCCAATTTATTACATCAACTAAATGGAATATCCTAAATAGTAGGAATTGCAATTCTAACTTCATATTATATTCAACTCCTCTTTTGCAAGGAAATAAACGAAGGAATTTTATGTGAAATAAGTGGTGTGAACTACTTATAGAATTCCTACTCTAAACCCTTATTTTATTATTGAAACTCACATTTTGAATCAAAGAAGGAGGAGAAGTGGAACATACTATGAAATTATTAAAAATTGCAGAAACAATATAACTTTCATCAAATTAACATAAATAATTGAGAATCTCCATCTAGAATTGACATTTCAAAATAAAAAGGACTTTTAGGGGATTTTATTTATTTTGTTTTTGCAATCCCAAAATCCCTAAGGCATATTCAAATCCATAAATATATACTAATCAATTACTGAAATAAAAATATTAAAGTTTCCACTCACGGTTGGTCCTTATCTTTGCTTTTCTTTGGATTTGCAACGCCCATTATAACCTCTTTCATATCTTTTCTTTTTGACATATACAACAAGGGATTTGTATATATTAGATTCAGAAAGGTTGGAGGAGAAGAGGCTTAGAAATAAAATAATAAACAAAGATAGATTAGGATTTCTTACCTAAAACACTAAATGGAGTTTTCTGAGTCTAAGAAGAGATAAACCGACAGAGCTTCGCTGATGTTCCCAAAATATTTGTGAATAAAAGTGAGGGGTCTAGGGTCTTTTTTATAGTGGTTGAAACGCACCAGAACCGTATGATGAAATTAGGTTGAAAACGGATAAATTTAGAGCATACAAAGCAATCAAACCCTAGCCGCCACATAGGAAGTAGTTAACATCTTCCTTCCAAGCAGCTGACCCCTAGGGGTCAACCTCTTCCCCCTATTTTGAGAAGATTATTAAATTTTTAAGTCGTTGTTTATTTAATTCTCTAATTACTCTTAGTGTTAATTGTTAACTTTAATGTTTACTTAACCCCCAAGTCTAATCACAATTAATTTCAAAATTTCAAATTAGGGAACTAATTATTTTACTTGAATTTGAATTCGAACTAAATAATTTAAATTTGAAAACTTCAAACGCCCATAACCATTTGAGGTCCGTTTTCAGCATATTATATATGAAAATTAATCAGAACTTCGCTACGAATGCAACGGCATAACTTTCATGGTCAAATTACAACTTTTACAAAATTTACATTTGTATCCCTATCCTAATTAATTGAATTGCTCTTAATTTACTTATCTAATTAGGGTTTATTTTACGGGGTCTTACAACAGTCAGGTGTGAGCGATAAGAAATCTCAAACTATTATACAAGTTAAGCAAGGAACAAAGGTTGAACCATGCCTGACCTGTCCCTGCAACCAAAGAGTTAGCATATAACATCGATAATATGTTACTCTACAAACATCATAAAGGCGTGCTACATTCTAAGTACAATGCTGGGTGCCTAGGTATCCACATCCACAATACCTACATATCATGTGACATCCCTAGAGTGATAGACTACAGGAGAAATGACCAAAGCAAACATAACATCCTTCAAACAATTCTCGCTGTCACTCAATGTGCCCTTAGATATATGATAACTGCATGACCATTCCTTTTCCAGGGATTAATGGAAAAATCCTAGTTTTCGTGTACTTTCCCTCCAGCCCATAACTGAAACTAGATCCTGTAACACCCCAGATTTTTGGTAAAATTATTTAGGATATTTAATTAGTTAAATTAAATAAAATAATGTGTTGATTAGGGGATTGAGATTTGATTTAATTATTGGGTAGCCGTACCATTTAACCTATGAATTAAAATGAGAGTTAAATTGAAATAGAGGAGGGGTAAAATAGGAAAGAGGCCATTCCTATATCCCTAAAACTTGGCCGTACGTGTATTCCTATACACGTTCACTTTTCACTTTCCATTCACATCTCAATCTCTTTAATCTCTAAAGCTAAGGTGAATAATGTTTACATCTCAATTTTTTTATTTATTTTCGGTTTTAAGATGAATTCCGAATATTTTGCATTGATTTACCATATTTTTGAATGATGGAATGATTATATATACTTGTTGATGAATTATGGTTGTTCATATTGAATTTATGATATGTTTTAAGGTAAAAATCCTATAAATTGACATCCAAATGCCTTGCGAATTTTTAAGAAGATCATAAATGATATTTTAGAGATGGGTTTCAATTTTCAAAATTTTCTGAATATTTGTGTAATTTATATGAATTTTCTAGTAAAGAAAATGTTAATTTGGGTTAATAATTATTTGCGGTTAAATAATAAAAGATTTGGGTCTGAAATTTTTATATGTTGGAAAACATATTAAAAGAGATTGTATGGAATTTCTGTAGAATTTTTCTAAATTTTATAATAGATATATAAAATTATTTAAGGTATGAGACTTAAATGTTTTATATATGTATAAAAGGAGAACGGGCTTTTTGAAAATAATTCAAATAGTTACTTCTAAAAATTGCAGCACTTTTTAGTGGTAAAGAAAAGAGGCAACCAATCAAAATTTGACACGTAAAATAGGTTAGGTGAAAAGAACTATTTGCTACATGCTTTTTACTAATTTGTGCTTTTAGCACCTGCTTCCGCCTTGATTGGCTTTCGACTAAGTCCCTCTGCCTTCAACACCATCGAAACCAATGTGCATGGTATCAATATATTGGTATATAGTGAATTGGATAGAAGGCAAAAGGTATGTAGTCGAAACCAGGAGTTCCGTACGGGTTGCAGCATCACTTTGCTTTTAAATTAAAAATGTGCCTGCTTGCTTTCGACAAAATGGCTTTCGATTAAGTAACTTTCAACTTAGTTAGCTTTTGACTAGGTCAAATGGATTTAAAGGAAATGGTTTCGATTGGGTTGCGCCTTTGTTTTAAATAACTACTTTCGACTAAGTCAAAACCTTTTGTTGCCACCTTTTTACCTTTCGACTAAGATAGTTTCAAAGGGGTACTTTGTTTTTAAAATATGGTCACTACTCCAATGCTTTCGAAGGGATGGTTTTGACACCATCACTTCTTTACTTAGGAAATGGTTTCAAAACGGATGCTTTCAACTTAAATGTTTTAAAGACCCTTTTTTCTATGATTGAAGTAAAACCCAAATAGTTTAAAAAGAGACAGTTTTAAATGGTTTCGAAACAGATGCTTTCGATTTTAATGAGTTTCTAATCCTTTTGCTCTACTTGAAGGCATAATCCAAATGGTATCAACCGAGGCGATTTTCAAAGGTTTCGAAGGGGTAAAGTTTTAAATGCTTTCGAAAGGTTTCCACATGTTTTGAATTGAATCCAAAGGCTTTCGAAAGGTTTAGTGTGTTAATGCTTTCGAAAGTGTTTTAGTGAATGGTTTCGAAGGGGTGGTTCCCCATGGTTTCGAAGGGTTGAAAGGAAAGGTTTTTCCTATGTTTTCGAAAGGCAATATATAAATGTTTTAAAGGGGGATATCTAATGTTTTGAAGCTTTCGGAGAAAAGAAAGGAAAGGTTTTTCCAATGTTTTCGAAAGGCATGGTTTAAAGCTTTCGAAGGAAAGGCTTTTAATGGTTTTGAAAGGGTCACTTTCAAAGATTTCGAAGGAGTTACCTTCAGGGGTTTTGAAAGGGTTGTTTAAAGGTTTTAACAAAGGTTTCGAATGTATTAAATAGGAAATATAGCCTAAGTATTTTCAAGTTAAAAGGGGTTTTAACTTGTTTTGTAAGGATAGCTAATCCTCATTAAAATCCACCAACATTATTTTGAGTAAAGTATATATAACATGGTAAAATAGCTTAGAGTAAAGCTAAGAATATATTTTCCTTGTATAAGTATGATTTAAAAGGTTAAATCATTTTGAAAAGGTTTTCAAGAAAAAAGATGAAGGGTAGTTAACCCTATGAAAATGATTCGGACAGATAGTCCATTTTGATTCGGACAATTAGTCCAGTTTGCGAACAGTTAGTCCAGTTTGCGGGCAGTCAACCCAGTTTTCAGATAGACAGTCCATTTATAACTTGTGGACAGATAGTTCATTAGTTACCTGATTATAGCTTAACAGACTTAGCTATTATTATCATTATTATATCAGTTTGACTAACCAGTTTGGTTGTAGGAAAGGATTTGCAAAATATATGTTTTAAAGAGGATATTAGTGAGGGGAAACCTGTTCCGTTAAGCAACGTGGTCTTACTTAATATCAGTAAACCGAAACGTAACAAAACCATTCACACCAGGCTTTATGTCTGACTTGAAGTTTTTGTTTACCCTTAAACTCTCGGATGCTAAAAAATTGATTTGAGTAGGCTGAGGTTTAAGGTTTTCAGGTTTAGAAATTTTAGCAAATAAAGCTTCCGGAGACGAGCAGGTGGCTAACGGGTAGCTAATTAGGAATTGTAGATCATTTTGTTTATTTCCATTGTGTATTAAGTCAGATATGACTATATTGCTTTGATCAACTAAGGGACCATCATCATATGTCGTTCTTGGCATATTTTTGTAATGATTATAATTGATCTTTACCTATGAAACAATATGGGATTATTTAACTTGGATATGAAATTGTTTTGAAATGTAATCAGTAAAATGTTGTTTTTAGAAATCCGTGATTTTGTTCATATTCAAGTGCTTTTGATATTATGGATACCATTAGCATTACCATATTTTGTCACTGGAAGTTAATACTATGGATGACTGCAACATCTGTAGCGCTTAGCTTTTGGCCTCTAGATATGTGATGTTACAACTTGGTACCAGAGCATGGTTTATGAAAAACTTTAAACTAAAAATGGTTTTTAAAACATAATCCTAAGGAATTAGAGTAAGATTGGGTTATGGGATAATGTTATGGTAACATACTTGTATTTGCTATATATAAGTATACACTTTATCTCTAGTCTCATGTCCTTGTTAGGTTATTTTTCTGTATCTCATGAGGTTTAAATACAGATATGGAAGGTAGAAGAGGAAGAGTTAACCCAGGAGGGAAGGGCACCGATGGGAATGCCAGACCTTGTACAAGGAGAACCCAAGGTCAGGCACAAGCATAAAATGTAGGTGCTGAAGTCCCGCAAGTTGGAATGGATGCTATGTATCAGTTTTTCATGAATATGGTGTAAGCAGGAGTTGCAGCTGGAGTGTTAGGAGGAGATGCTACAGGGGCAGGAGTTCCGGTAGTTAACCATTATGCTAAGCTGAGTGGAGAGTACGCTAAGCTTGGAGGGAAGCCATTTCTGGGAACGAAGGATGCTATAGAGGTGGAAAAATGGTTGTTGCATCGTGAGAGAATCTTTGCAGACTTGGGGCTCAATGATGAGCAAAAGAGGAGGCTTACTTCCAGACAGCTTTAGGGAGCGGCTTTGGTTTGGTGGAACAGTGTGACGGTTGGTGCTCTGATCGGAAAGTTTGCCGAGTTAGAACAGGGAGAGATGTATGTCCTGGAGTATGCTAGAAAGTTTGAGGAGTTGGCCAGGTATGGGTATGCTTCAGTGGATACAGTAATGAAGAGGAATGACAAATTTATCAGGGGGTTGAAGCCTGAGTTAGCCAGGGCTACATTACCTCATATTAGAGATCCTTCTAACTTTGTAGTGGAGATGGCCTTAAGGCATGAGGAGATTCTTGAATTTCTAGAGAAGAGTAAGGCTAAAGAAGTCCAGGTTGGGCAGAATCAGAATCAGAAGTTCTTTCCTAAGAAGGGTGCTCAGAAGGATGGAGTAGCTAAGAAAGGGAAATATGAGACTGTCTGTTTCAAGTGCGACAAGAAGGGGCACTTTGCTAATGAGTGTCGTGTTGGAAAGGCAAAGGAGGTAGCCGGGAAAAAGAATGTCAGGTGCTTCAATTGTGACCATCTTGGCCATTATAGGAACCGGTGCAAGGAGCCCGCTATGGATGGAAAGGGCAAGGTGTATGCATTGGAGCCTGCTACTTCGAAGCCAATAGCTCAGGAAAAAGGAAAGGCAATTTTGGGAGGTACGCTTTAGATTCATGGTATGTTTGTTAGCGTTCTATTTGATATTGGTGCATCACATTCTTTTATAGATGTTTGATAGATAAGCTTAACCTAGAACCCACATATTTAGTTACTTCCTTATGGGTTGCGAATCCAATAGGAGGGTATGCAACTCTAGGGTTGAGACGTGACCAGTTATAGTTTGACCTGTTAGGTCATACTTTTGTTTGCAGTTTGCATGTGTTTGATTTTGGGGGGTTCAGGATTATTCTTGGGATGGATTGGTTAAGCGAGTACGATGCTAGGATATTTTGCCAGGATAGGAAAATATCACTTAGACACCCTGATTGTACTGATCGGATGTTTACATCGTAGAAGGTTCTAATGGTGAGGTGAATGCTTTGTTGGGTGTTATGGAATTGGATGATGAGTTGAGTCGAGTTTTCATGGTTAGAGAGTTCGCGAATGTTTTTGATCCTGTAGTTGGATTGCCACCGAAATGAGCCATTGAGTTTTGTATAGATTTGGTTTCGGGAGCAGAACCAGTGAGTAGGCCGCCAAGCAGGATGACCCCTATAGAGATGAGGGAGTTAAAGGTGCAGTTGGTGGATTTAGAAGGCAAGAGTTTTATCAGGCCAAGTAGTTCGCCTTGGGGAGCAGCCGTAGTGTTTGCTAAGAAGCCGGACGGATCGTTGAGGCTATGTTTCGATTATCGTAAGTTGAATGAGAGGACGATAAAGAATCGATATCTATTGCCAAGGATTGACGATTTGTTCGACTAGTTGAGTGGAGCCAAGGTATTCTCATAGTTGGATTTGGCGACAGGTTTCCATCAGCTCAGAGTAGCAGAGGATAGTATACCTTTGACGGCGTTTAGGACTAGATATGGGTCATACGAATGGTTAGTTATGCCATTCGGACTGACTAATGCGCCGACTTTCTTTGTGGATTTGATGAACCGAGTTTTCCGAGAGCACTTGGATAGGTTCATATTGGTTTTCATAGATGATGTCTTGATATACTCTAAGGATGAAAGAGAGCATGAATTTCATCTTAGAGTGGTGCTTGAGACGCTGAGGCAGCATCAGTTGAAGGCGAAGTTTTCGAAGTGTCATTTCTGGAAGTAGGAAGTAAAGTTTCTTGATCATGTAGTCTCAGAGGAAGGGTTGTTAGTAGATCCGACTAAGATTAAAGCGGTGAATAGTTGGAAGAGACCCGAGACAGTGACGGAGATAAAGAGCTTCCTTGGGTTGGTTGGTTATTATTAGAGGTTCATTAAGGATTTTTCACGGATAGCGGCACCGATGACCAAGCTAATGAGAAAGGATGTGAAGTTTGTGTGGACCGATAAGTGTGAGGAAGCATTCCAGAGTTTGAAATACTTATTGACCCATGCACCGGTGTTAGTTGTTCCAGAAGGGAATCGGGATTTGGTGGTTTATACGGATGCGTGTGGAACAGGAATAGGAGCTGTGCTGATGCAGAAAGGTAAAGTGATTGCCTATGCTTCTAGACAGCTTAGACCGTATGAGGTCAGTTATCTGATGCATGATTTGGAATTGAATGCAGTGATTTTCGCATTAAAGATGTGGAGACATTACCTTTTGGGAGAGAGGTTTGAGTTATATACAGATCATAAGTCGCTGAAGTATTTGTTCTCTCAGAAGGAGCTGAACATGAGACAACAGAGGTGGTTAGAGTTTATTGCCGCTTATGATTTTGGGATTGAGTACACACCGGGGAAAGGCAACAAGGTTGCAGATGCACTTAGCAGGAAACATCAGAATGCAGTGTTGGCGATGATTGCTGAGTGGAAGGATTTGGAAGCATTAGCAGATTGCAAAGTGCTGTGGAGATCTGAGGCGGGGTCCGATGGAGAAACCGTAGGGTTATCTTGTTTGGAAGTTCGACCGATGATGATAAAAAAGATTGCTTCTAAATAGGAAGAAGATCCGGTATTAGTTAAACGGATCAGGAAGTTCAGAGATGGAACCGAGAGCGATGACTTGAAAGATTTCAGTCTTAACCAGAGTGGGAGGTTGAGAAAGAAAGGAAGATTATGTGTTCCGAGTATAGGAAACATCAGGAAAGAAGTCTTAGAGGAATGCCATCGTTCAAAGTTCTCTATTCATCCGGGAGGTACTAAGATGTATCAGGATATGAAGAGGAGTTTCTTCTGGGAAGGTATGAAGCGGGATATTGGCTTATGGGTAAAGCAGTGTTTAATTTGCCAACGGGCAAAGGCCGAACACTAGAAACCAAGTGGATTGCTTCAGCCGTTGGATATGCCAGTTTGGAAGTGGGATTCTATTTCTATGGATTTCAGTGACGGGTTGCCAAGGTCGAATAGAGGAAACGATAATATATGGGTCATAGTGGATAGATTGACCAAGAGTGCCCATTTCATTCCAGTTAGGTCAACCAGAACGACACCTATTTTGGCAAAGTTGTTTATGAAGAATGTGGTTAGACTGCATGGAATTCCTAGTAGCATAGTTAGTGATAGAGATTCCTTATTCACTAGCGAGTTCTGGAAGATTCTACCTGAAGTTTTAGGAACCAAGCTCAAGATGATTACCGCTTACCATTCGCAGACAGATAGGCAAACGGAAAGAGTTAACAAAATCTTGGAGGATTTGTTAAGAGCTTATGTATTAGATTTCGAGGGATCATGGGAGGACCATCTGCATTTAGTCGAGTTTTCGTATAACAACAGTTATCAGACTGGTATTGGGATGACACCGTTCGAAGCTTTGTATGGAAGGCCATGCAAATCTCCAGTATGTTGGTTAGAGACCGGGGATAGGTTGGTTCTTGATCCAGATTTGATCCGAGAAGCTGCAGAAAAGATTGAGGTCATTCGGGCTAGAATGAAGGAGGCTCAGTCTAGGTTGAAGAGTTATGCAAATAAGAGACGGAAAGATTAAAAGTTCTCAGTTGGAGATCAGGTTTTTGTTAAGGTGTCACCGATGAAGGGTGTGATCAAATTTGGAAGATCAGGAAAGTTGGCACCGAGATTCGTTGGACCTTTTGCTATTGTTGAGAGGATCAAGAAACTCGCATATAGAGTTGAGTTACCGAGCAGTTTGGTAGGAGTCCACGATGTTTTCCATGTTTCTCATCTCAGAAAGTGTGTTAGAGACTCGGAGACTAATATTGCACCGACTGTGCTAGATGATTTAGTAGTAGAACCGAATTTGACTATAGTGAGGAAGCCAGTTAGCATAGTTGCGAGAGATGAGAAGAGGCTTAGAACCAAGACAGCCAGATTAGTCATAGTCCAATGGAGCGACGATGACAGGGACTGTACTTGGGAGATTGAGAGCAGGATTAGAGATACTTATCCTAACTTGTTTGATGGTAGGTTTTACCTTCTTATTTGAATTGTTGTGCACCTTATCATAATTTCGAGGATGAAAATCTTTAAGGAGGGGAGTCTGTAACACCACATATTTTTGGTAACATTATTTAGTATATTTAATTAGTTAAATTAAATAAAATAATGTGTTGATTAGGGGATTGAGATTTGATTTAATTAAAGGATAGCCGTACCATTTAACCTATGAATTAAAATGAGAGTTAAATTGAAATGGAGGAGAGGTAAAATAGGAAAGTGGCCATTCCTATATCCCTAAAACTTAGCCGTGTATTCCTATAAACGTTCACTTTTCATTTTCAAATTTTTTAAAGAGGCCGGCCACCATTTACAAGGAAAAGAGGAAGAAGATTAAGAAAAGCTAAGGAAGAAGCTAATGCAAATCAAATCCATTCACGTCTCAATCTCTTTAATCTCTGAAGCTAAGGTGAATAATGCTTACATCTCAAATTTTTATTATTTTCTGTTTTAAGATGAATTCTGAATATTTTGCATTGATTTGCCATGTTTTTGAATGATGGAATGATTATATATACTTGTTGATGAATTATGGTTGTTCATATTGAATTTATGATATGTTTTTAGGTAAAAACCCTATAAAATGACACAAAATGGCTTGCAAATTTTTATTAAGATCATTAATGATATTTTAGAGATGGGTTTCAATTTTCAAAATTTTCTGAATATTTGTGGAATTTATATGAATTTTCTAGTAAAGAAAATGTTAATTTGGGTTAATAATTATTTACGGTTAAATAATAAAAAATTTGGGTTTGAAATTTTTATATGTTGGAAAACATATTAAAAGAGATTTTATGGAATTTTTATAGAATTTTCCTAAGTGTTATGATGGATATATAAAATTATTTAAGGTATGAGACTTAAATGTTTTATATATTTATAAAAGGAGAAGGAGCTTTTTGCAAATAATTCAAATAGCTGCTTCTGGAAATTGCAGCACTTTTTAGTGGTAAAGAAAAGAGGCAACCAATCAAAATTTGACACGTAAAGCAGGTTAGGTGAAAAGAACTATTTGCTACATGCTTTTTACTATTTTGTGCCTTCGGCACCTGCTTCCGCCTTGATTAGCTTTCGACTAAGTCCCTCCGCCTTCAACACCATCGAAACCAATGTGCATGGTATCAATATATTGGTATGTAGTGAATTGGATAGAAGGCAAAAGGTATGTAGTCGAAACCAGGAGTTCCGAAGGGGTTGCGGCATCACTTCGCTTTTAAATTAAAAATGTGCCTACTTGCTTTCAACAAAATGGCTTTCGACTAATTAGCATCGAATTAGTTAGCTTTCGAATTAGTTAGCTTTCGACTAGGTCAAATGGATTTAAAGGAAATGGTTTCGATTGGGTCGCTCCTTTGCTTTAAATAACCGCTTTCGATTAAGTCAAAACCTTTTGCCGCCACCTTTTTACCTTTAAACTCAGATAGTTTCGAAGGGGTACTTTGTTTTTAAAATATGGCCACTTCTCCAATACTTTCGAAGGGATGGTTTCGACACCATCACTTCTTTACTTAGAAAATGGTTTCGGAACAGATGCTTTCGACTTAAATATTTTAAAGACCCTTTTTCTATGATTGAAGTAAAATCCAAATGGTTTTGAAAGATACAGTTTTAAATGGTTTCGAACTAGATGCTTTTGAATTTAATGGGTTTCCAATCCTTTTTTGCTCTACTTGAAGGCATAATCCAAATGGTTTCGATCGAGGTGATTTTCAAAGGTTTCGAAGGGGTAAAGTTTTGAATTCTTTCAAAAGGTTTCCACATGTTTTAAATTGAACCCAAAGGCTGTTGAAAGGTTTAGTGTTTTAATGCTTTCGAAAGGGTTTTAGTGAATGGTTTTAAAGGGGTGGTTCCCCAGGGTTTCGAAAGGGTTGAAAGGAAAGGTTTTTCCTATGTTTTCGAAAGGCAATATTTAAAGGTTTTAAAGGAGGATGTCTAATGTTTTGAAGCTTTCGGAGAAAAGAAAGGGAAGGCTTTTCCAATGTTTTCGAAAGGCATGGTTTAATGGTTTAAAGCTTTCGAAGGAAAGGCCTTTAATGGTTTCGAAAGGGTTACTCTCAAAGGTTTCGAAGGAGTTACCTTTAGGGGTTTCAAAAGGGTTGTTTAAAGGTTTTAAACAAAGTTTTCGAATGTATAAGACATGCAATATAGCCTAAGCATTTTCAAGTTAAAAAGGGTTTTAACTTGTTTTGGAAGGATAGCTAATCCTTATTAAAATCCATCAACATTAGTTTGAGTAAATTATATATAACATGGAAAAATAGCTTAGAGTAAAGCTAAGAATATATTTTCCTTGTATAAGTATGATTTAAAAGGTTAAATCATTTTGAAAAGGTTTTCAGGGAAAAAGATGAAGGGTAGTTAACCCTATGAAAATGATTCGGACAGATAGTCCATTTTGATTCGGACAGTTAGTCCAGTTTGCGGACAGTTAGCCCAGTTTTCGGACAGACAGTCCATTTATAACTTGTGGACAGATAGTTTATTTGTTACCTAATTACAGCTTAACAGACTTAGGTATTATTATCATTTTTATATCAGTTTGATTAACCTGTTGGGTTGCAGGAAAGGATTTGCAAAATATATGTTTTAAAGAGGATATTAGTGAGGGAAACCTGTTCCGCTAAGCGGCGTGGTCTCACTTAATATCAGTAAATCGAGATATAACAGAATTATTCACACCAGGCTTTATATCTGACTCAAAGTTTTTAGTTCCCCTTAAACTCTCGGGTGCTCAAAAATTGATTTGAGTAAGCAGAGGGTTAAGATTTTTAGGTTTATAAATTTTGGCGAATAAAGCTTTCGGAGATGAGCAGGTGGCTGACGGATAGCTAATTAGGAATTACAGATCATTTTGTTTATTTCGATTGTTTAAGTCAGATGACTATATTGCTTTGATCAACCAAGAGGGCATTGTCATATGTCGCTCTTGGCGTATTTTTGTAATGATTATAATTAATCTTTACCTGAGAAATGATATGGGATTATGTAACTTGGATATGAAATTATCTTGAAATTGAATCAGTAAAATGTTGTTTTTATAAATCCGTGATTTTGTTCATACTCAAGTGCTTCTGATATTATGGATACCATTAGCATTACCGTATTTTATCATCAGAAGTTAATACTATGGATAACTACAACATCTGTAGCTCTTAGCTTTTGGCCTCTAGATGCGGGATATTACAGATCCATTCCACCGATCCAGGGTATATGGATCCACTCCACCGATCTGGGGTAGCCATTCCAAGTAACCAATGAGCGTCCCTACAATATCCCTGCTTACGAGTACATCGGAAAAAATTTCGAGTATCAACGATCCCTTAACATGTGTATTCGAGCCCTTTCCTTACTCCTTGTTTCTATTCATCCTTAAGGAACCATTCCACGTTTCTTTCGTTTAGCGATAGAACCATTCAACATTATATCCATGGGTCACCCTTCCTAAAACCCGCCCTTATGGATAATCATTCTCACAACTCCATTCAACATCGAGCCATCATCATTGAAACAAAACTCTATCACCGTTGAGTTACCATCATCAAAGCCCCATAGCCATCATCCTTCATTGTACTATCACATCACAATCGAATGTCAAACGAATGAACGAACACATTTAGCATGACCTACAAAACCTTTACCTCATCTCTTGGAAGTTTGACCATCATTAGGCTCGCCAATTCAGGTCGGTGCCGACATGATCAGGTCGGTACCAGCCTGAATACTTAACCAATTTAGTTAAGTGTCACACACCCCGACCTCTTTCCTCCTTGCTTGCGTTGAGCTCCTCTCCCCAGTACCATATTCCCCAAACCTTCAGCGCTATCCTTAAGCCTAAAAAATAGGTCGGTACTGATCTGATCAGATTGGTATTGATCTGTGTACTTAGTCAAAATTTAAAGCTTTGACGAAACTCTCCTCTAGCCTCGAGTTGAAGTGCGCCCCAATGTTCCATAGCCTTTGACCCAAGTGGCCTCCCACCGACCTGAACTTATACTTTCTCCAACCATATTTCAGGTCAGTACCGAGCTCTACTTAAGCCTCCAAATTAACTCCTTTCCTTCTGCAACCTGAAAATGTAAGCTTGCCCCATCCTCTAGAGCCTCTCCTCCAAGTTCCATCATGTTTTGAGCAATTTTAACTTCATTTGTCCCAAATCGACGATCAATTCCTAACTAGCCTAAAAGCGCCAACAAACCATATCTAAGCAATACATTCAAAATAGAAATATCATCCATAAGCATTCGTTCAACATAACCAATTCATCCAAACATGATTAACATACTATGTTTGGCCTAGATCTAACCTTATGTAATAATGACATATGATTACAAGGGGTGTAAAACCATTGAAAATCCAATCTTTACTTTTTAAATTCAGTCATACACACACAGACGCGCGCGCGCACATATATGAAAGTTAAATTAAAGTTTAAAAATCACTTTATCAGCAAATTATGTCAAAAACATAAATTTTAATTATATGGACAAGCATAGAATAGTGAGAAGTCAATAACCACTCACCTAATACCCAAAATACCAACTTAATCCTTAAATCTAAAGTGGAAAGCAAGAAATACGGATTTAAAGCAGCCAAATGATGAATCTACAATCCACTTCTTGCTAATTACCTTTCTAATGACGGATTAGGCTAATATTAGTAAGGAAAAGAGAAACTTTTTGACGAGATTAGGGCTAATGGAGGTTTGGAATTATTTTTGGAAGTGAGAAATGATCTGGATATTTCCCATTACCTCCAATTAAGCTTAATTCCTAAAATTGGTTACCGATCCTAAGTATGGGCTTGGTTTAATTTCCATTAATCAATCCAACAACAAATAGAAATTAAAATGGTCATATCTCCTAAACGGTAAGTCCGTTTTCCTATTATGACCAGTCCACGAAAAGAGAAACCATTATCTTGATCTAATGGAAGCGGTTTTGGACCCTAATTCGACCCATATCAAATGTTATATGTATTACAAGAAATTTTTGGGTCCAAACTCTCTGATAAAAATACCCAAGGTGGAAAATGTCCATGGTAGTCAGTTTCCAAAGTTTTAGATTCATACAACCTCATATGATTTAAATAATAATATTTTTCGATCCTTTAATACATAAACTACGGGTTGTTACACTCTCTCCCTTCCTCTTTAGGAATTTCATCCCCAAATCCTCAAACAAATCAAAGAATAGTAAACCATAGTTACCCAGCATGCCTAACAATCATATGTAACCATCAAACATATCAAACATGCGGCCATATAATCAATAATATGGATAGACCTATCGTAGCACGCAAGATACTAAATTATCCTATATGATATCAAAAGTAAAAGTAAGTACGATAAATAGTAGGCACATGCAAAAAGCTTTAGATATGTAGCCCTCATGCTCTCCTCGGTTTTCCATGTGCAATCGTGTTCACTTTTACCCCATTGAACCTTCACTAACTCCACCGTTTTCCTCCTAAGCTATTTCGTGTCACGTCTGATGATACTAATCGGCCTATGAGGTCTCGAAGCTTCTAGTTCAATCTCGATGTTATCAAGTTAATTCAGCGCAACTATTATTCCTGAGTCGTGCACAAACTTCCGCAAGTTAGAGACGTGGAATATGTTGTGCATGCTCACCATCTTCTGAGGTAAATCAACCATATATGTTAGGTTCCCAATCCTCCCTACTATCAGAAAAGGACCTATGAATCTCGATGCTAACTTTCCCTTACTACCGAATTGAACAACATTCTTCAATGGATAAATCTTCACAAACACAATATCGCCGGCAGAGCACTCTAAATCTCTACGTCTCTTATCAACGTAACTCTTCTGCCTATCCTGAGCAGCTTTTATTCGTTGTCGAATGATCTCAACCTATTCTGAGGTTCCCTAACCATACCTGGCCCAAGTATCAGTTTTTCATCTGGTTCCCACCAGCATAAAGGAGTGTTACATGGTCATCCATACAATGCTTCGTACGATGCCATACCGATACTAGACTAATAACTATTGTTGTATGCGAAGTCCACCAAATGCAAATGATTGTGCCACAAGCCTTCGAAACGAGTATTCAAGCTCGCAAGAGATCCTCCAATATATGATTTATCCTCTCAGTCTGTCCATTGGTTTATGGGTGATAAATTGTACTGAGATGATGCTCCATCCCCAATGCCTCTTGTAAGCTCTTCCAAACTCACAAGTGAACAAAGGGTCTCTCATAATGCTCTTCAGCACACAATGGAATCGCACCACCCATTTCACATACAACTTGGCCAATTTGGATGCTGTTTTAATAGATTTAACAGGCATGAATCGAGCACTCTTTGTCAATCTATCGATTATGACTTAAATGCTATCATACCCTCCTTTGGTCCTCGGCAATCCGTCAATGAAGTCTATCGATACTTGTTCCCACTTCCATTCGGAAATTTTAAGTGGTCACATCAACCCAGTTAACTTTTTCTGCTCTACCTTCACCAACTGGTAGTTCATACACTTCGAGATGAATGTCTCAACACCCTTCTTCGTTCCCACCCAATAATACATTTACTTCTTATCATGGTGCACCTTATTACTGTCGGGATGTATAGTCAATCTAGAATAATGGCATTCTCGTAGCACCTCATCTCATAATCCATCAATATCATGAATAAATAATTTCCCTTCCTTACGGAGCCGACCATCTCGTTCGAGCTCGTATTTCTTCATCTCCTAGGAATCTACTTCTTCCTCTATCTCCACCATAATCTTTGCTAGTCTAACATCTCGCCTTTGACCAGTACCAATCCACTCAAACAAAGTAGGTCTGATTGTCAAGCTCGCCAACATCTCTGGCTCTAACTCGAAATAAGGTCTGAAGTCATAGCCATCGATATACTCCAATCGCTTGTAGGAACATTGCCCCCAAATTATCATGTCTTCTCCTAATGCATCAACAATTGCATTTCCCTTACCGGGCATATAAGAAATGCTAAAGTCATAAGAGGCTAAGAACTCCAATCTCGCCGTTGATGAAGGTTGAGGTCCTTCTAGGAGAAAAGTTACTTCAAGGATTTGTAGTCCACGAACAACTCGAACATTTCTCCTAGTAGATAATGCGTCAAAATCTTCAATGCAAACACTATCGTCACAAACTCCAAATCGTAGGTCGGATACTTCTTCTTATGCCACTTCAGATGTTGACTAGTGTATGCGATAGTCTTACCTCCTGACATCAATATCGCACCTAATTCGGTGCCACAAACATCAGTGTATTTTGTCATCTCCTCATCCTGCTAGGAATGTGTAACAACTTGGATGTTACATATCGGAAGATCGTAAAATATCTTTATTTAATTCATATGAGGTTGTATGATTCTGATATTTGGTGAAATGGCTCTTAGGGACATTTTCCACATCTATAATTTTTGCCAAATTTCTATATGACCATTTTGACACTAAAAATCTTGTATGGATTACAGCTTTTAATGGAATCCAAGTTCTCAAACCACTTTCATTACTTCAAGATAATGGTTTCCTGTTCAGTAGAGTGGTCATAATAGTAAAACAGACTTACAATTTGAAAGTTGTGGATGTTTTAAGTTATGGTTACTACTGGCTAACATTATTTGGTAACTACACTAACCTAAACTTAGGCCTACTAATCCTCTTCAGGAATAGAGCCTAAACAGGATTGATGGGATCATTCTAGGTCATTTCCATCTTCCTCAAAATAGTTCTAAATGTGGAGACCACCCTACACCTCCGGCATCCAATATACATAAATAATGCGTTGATGTCATGCTCAGCCAATGTAGGACGATCGTCAAGGATTGTAAATAAAATAAAACATCCCATAACCTATCATATATCTCATAGAGCATGGATAAAATATAATATACATCACATACATAAAACAGAAGAGACAATATTAACTAAGTGATCCAAATACCAGGGTACAAATGCCCAAAGTTAAACATCATGTAATAGAGTTTATACAAACAGAAACAAACTCGATTAACTGTATCATAATACTAACAGTAACCAAGCACTGCCAATACCCCACAGTGTTGCACATCAGAAAAAGCATAGAAATCCATATATAATACGAGATAGCCCCCTCCAGCTCGTCCTCTGCATAACTAATGTATCGCACTTAGACTTGCTATCTAGTCTACTCATTTAAGTGTACCAAAGATAATAAGAAGCAAAGCATAAAATCTCGAGTCAGACAAAAGTCTAATATGAGCGGTAAATGAATCTCAAAATATTACACAAGTCGGTATAGTAAGGAACAAGGATATATGAACTATACCTGATCTGTCCCTGCAACCAAAGTGTTAGCACATAATGAACATAATATGCCACTCTACGAATATAGTAAGGGTATACTGCAAACCAAGTATGATGACGAATGCCCAAATATCCCTATCCCCAATACTTATCTCCTGTGACATCCCTGGAGTGATAGACTACGGAAGAAGACAATCAAAACAACCAAAGCATTCATCAAACAATCCTCACTATCACTTAGTTTGCTCTAGAGATATGATAACTCGTATGAACAGACTTATGTCAGGTACTAATGGAAATCTCTATTTTCAGTGTACTCACATAATCCGAGCCCGAAGCTGATACTAGACCCAAATCCACCGGTCCCGGGTATATAGATCCTTTCAAAGGACCCGAGGTAGCCTTTCAAAGTACTCATGAGCGTCCTCACAATACCCCTTCTTTTGAGTGCATCAGGAAACACTTCGAGTATCGGCGAACCCCCAGCACACATATCCGAGCCTTTCCCTACTCCATCCAGTCTCCATTATTCTCGAGGAACCATTCCCCATTCCTCTGTTCCATGGTAGAGCCATTCAAATGATCAATCCATAGGCCACCCTTCCTAGAACCCGCCCTTTGTAGATAACTTGTGATGACCCGCCTTTTCGACCCTCAGAAATTGACACTAATACATCAAATCGACACAAATACATCCATGGTATTCACATGCTGAATATCCAAGTGCCAGAAAGATAGATTGATCAAGCGTAAAAAGAAAAATAAAGAAAGAACAGAATCTTACACAAATGGAATAACATATATTATTTCAATATATAATCTTTACAACGAAAATTTCAAATACATACATCAGAGTCTATCCTAATCTCAGCATGGATAGTTATAAATCTCCATCCCTACTAATGCTGAATACAAACAGTAAACAAATGCAGTGGAAATAGAAATGGATAACCATCTACAGAGGAAATTCCAGCTCCTGCTCCAAGCTCCTCCAAAATGTTCCAAGCTAGACCTGAACTATTTGGCTGCCCAAAAAAATAGGGCACCTAGAGTTTATTTCCCTTAAACTTCGGGTCGGTTATAGGATTGGTGTGAGAAAACTCAAAACACAGATATTTTTAAAACAAAGGGTATCTCAAAAGACCACACCGCAATAAACACGGATGGGTTTTTACCTTATGATAACCAAAACGTTGCCATGTAAAATCCAATGATGTTATAATAGTGTCTAGGTTACAAATACATATTAATCTTAGCTGAAATTGTTACATTGATTAAATTCCAGCATAATAGGTATACAACTAAGTCCGAAGGCACTTTTGGAGAATGGATTCCATACAATGACAAGTAACCGTACAGTACATCTCTAGAGGAATGTACTAAGGGCACACTGACAGTCCTTTGCATCTAGCAAGACTGGCCTACTCCTTTCCACTGATCAACACAATGATCCTAAATAGTACCGAATATAACATCACCCCAGTCGTTCCCGATCTATCCGAGATGTCTTATAGCATATACAACAAACCCAATATATAGAGGGTAATCTAGTAAGGTAATGACCGTACTCTAATGGGTGCGACCAGCATAACCTAACGACGTACCCAGTTTCAGCCATTTTCGGGTGTGAGGCCCGAGGTAACATGTTACCTTTTACAAAACAAACCCCACTTTGATTGCCACATTTCCATTTCTAATAACACATTATTGATTTCCACAAAAGTACAACCCCCGAGCTCATACGTCTCGGGGAAGGGTGTTAAGTGTAAGAGGGGATACCTTCTACACCACCAACTATATGTACGTTCGTAAAAGTCAATGTATGTGATCTTAGAAATGCAATATCAGACACTCATCCATACAATTTGTCCAGGAACAGGACAAACTAAAGGTGCTTCTCCTACTACATCCTATTTTGGAATCACCCCTAGGATTATTAGTGCACAGTCCTTGCAAATCGAAAACGAAGGCACTGCTACCACCATATATATAATATGGGAATTACCCCAGAGGTTAGTGGCAAGCAGCCCTGCATTATGAAGATCTTCGTCTTTAAAAATCATCGTCTTCAACATGTCTTCACTTTCGAATGCATATGTTGGTTTGAAGTGGTTTTCAGATAGGAATCATCCAAATCTGATCCCAGTCCCTTCAGACTAATCAACGATAAAATGATGTCAAGTATATAGATGATTTATCAATTAACATCCAATCAATTTATCTTTTTATCAAATCAGATATCTTTTAGAGATATATTCTTTAAACAATTTTTTTTCCAACATATATGGGACTATTAAACCTCTTTTATCAAATTCTTTGGTTAATTAAAACCCTCTTTTAACTTTGGAAATACAAAACACTTCATCTTTTACTTAGGAAAAATAAATTTCAAATCTTAATGAAGCTTTCAAATTTCCAAAACATATCTTTCATGGGTCAAAATCAATGTTATTTAAGACATCTTTTGCTATAAACCCAAACTAGTTAGTACTGAATAAAAAGGGTCCATGAATTTTAGACTAATTATACTCAATACTAATTTTTGTATTCAACCTGTACTATTCATCGAATAATGGTGAAATCACCTTTTAAATTCACATGGATAGTATAAGTTCCCTCCATGGAATTTAATACAGAGTTTAACCAGAACATTTTCTTTACCCTTAAAATCTTATTTAACTCTTCTTTTACTTTATGGAAAATTCCAAATCTCTTTTCTTTTATGATCCGAGTAAATCAAATTAGCTATCCCCTCCGTCGGGCCAGTCTGGATAGTTAGGGAGAGTAGGAAACTGGTTTTCCAAACCCAAGCCTAGAGATTACCTCTCTATCACCTATAAAGCGATCAAATTATATGGTTGACTCTAAACTTAATATTTTTCAAACTTCTTAATGGCCTTTAGAATACTTGATTAATTATTTGAAAAACATTCAAAAATGATTTGGGAAGAAAAACCCAAGTTTTATAAACAATTTCATTTAAACCATTTATTTTAAACTCCTTCCAAATAATTCTATAACTTCCAAATTACTTTCAAAATACTTAATTATTCATTTGAAAAGATTCAGTAAAAAGATTGGGGAAGAATATTTAAACTGAATCATGATTTTCAAAAGTTACCAAAACCGTCGCAAAAACCGCTATGAATAGTTTTTTTAGAGCTTCTTTGATCAAACCACTTTTTCCATTTCATAGAATTCTATTTTTATAACTTAAATCCCTTTTAAAATAATTTAACATATTTGTGGAATTTATTTCATATTTTAAAGATTTAAAATATCCATTTTTAAAGTACCACTTTGGTTTCCGAACTGTCAAAACGCGATGTTTTTGAATACTTGATTTGGACATATCTCAAACTCTACTAAATAAAATCTCGATTTTTCTTTTCCATTTGAAAATTATAACCCCAAGGTTCCAAAAAATTCTTATTTCAAAGAATTCTGACTTATAATCCACCTTGCATATTCGTTTAACTTTTCGTGCCGTGAAATCGTGGACTGTCGAAACGCGATGGCTTATTTTGTCTCTAATTTCATATCTTTTTAAAACTTTGTCGAAATGAGTTTTAATATTTATAAAACATTTATAAACCAATTTTAAACATTTTTTATTCATGTTCAAAGAGGTTTAACTATGCCATAACACTTTTATAATTCATAAGAGAAAGCGTTTTCTTTGTGTAAATTCGATGTGTATTTACCGTGAATTATTTCTACAACAAAGTAAACATATTATCGCATCCAAAACATGATGATCAGACATGGAAAACAACCATAGCAAATATATCATATCATCATATAGTTTATAAAATAAACTAGTAGGGTTTCTCATAATTAAGCTATCCGCTCTGAAACTTCTCGAAATAAATCCGCCAGCATTTCTCTCCACTATCTTTGCTCCGAAGCTTCTCAAACTACCTCTTTCTTCCTTGAATGCTCGGCCATGACCTCAGGAGGTGGCTTTCTTGGCCAAGCATGGTGGTGGGGGTGGTCGTGGGTTTATGATTGGTAGAGGAGTGTTTTGGCACTCGCTTGGACTTGAAACGATATTGTGTGTGTGTATGTGTATGTGGGTATGTGTGTGTATCTTCTTCTTCTTGCTATATTCTTTTGCATTATTTTATTAAGAAGAAAGGCCTTCATGGAAGCTATTAGAGAGCTCAAGAAAGAAGAAGAGAGCTTGGAAGTTGAATGTGTAAATTATGAGAGGTGTAGGTGGGTATTTATAGCATTTCCACGCCTTAACCATGAAGTAATCACCAAAATATCTCCAACATCATCATGCATCCCCCCATCACTTCCTTGGCCGTGATTCCCCCTCCATATGCCCCTCTATGTTCACCTCCATGTGCTTGTAATAATGGTGAGTTTTGTTTTGCTTCAAAAATATCTTGATTTTTATATATTTACCTTAAGTAAGTTAGTAAATGTTAGTGGTAAATATTATGTAAATGTATGTGTGTTCATGTGCATGTGTATGGGTGCTTTTATGTTTATTTTTGACAAATCAAGTTGCAATGTTTTGATATAACTTTTATTCGTTAAACCATGGTGAATCTTGGATTCAAATTTTGGTCATATTTTTTACTTCTTAGTTAATATATATATATATATATATGTATGTATGTATGTATGTATGTAAACAAATCTTGAAAATATATTTATTATCATCTTAGAATAATTAAAATGTACACATTTGAATTTATTAAACCATATAAATCAATATTCAAACAAGTGTTGCAAAATCTTGCCGTTAAACTGCCAAAGTGCGAAGAAATTTGCATATATTTATAAAACAAGTTTGTACATTTATAAAACTATTATAAATCAACTATTATTACTATATAATAATTAAAATGAATTATTCATCATCTAAAATAATTATTAAATCATTTAAACTCAATTTAAATTCAAAAATCAATTATTTAAAATGATGACATCATTCATGATGTCATAAAGACATTTTATTTCCAAAAATAAATAAATAATTTTATTATATATTCTTGCTTAAATAAAGAAATAAGCATATGTATCAAATTTTATATAATCTAATTGAGAACATCTCAATTTTATCGAAAACTGGTTTTCGTCACTTTTCCAACGGAAATCCCAAATATCTATATTTGTATATATAATTTTAAAAACAAGTTTACCATCATTAATTTTTATACAAAACATTATAATTTTTGTTTAAAAATCTTATATTTGAATATTCAAAAATAAATATTATTTTTCAAAGTGATAAATTTATGGGTCGTTACATTCTTCCCCCTTAAAAGAATTTCGTTCTCGAAATTTACCAAACCTATAACCCGGTAATACTTACCCAAACCCATGTTATGCGCACAGATTACCAGTATGGTATATCTGATTTGATCTTAATTCAATTATACCACTTTTGCTTTCGAACTAGTATTGATCCTCCGATTCTCTAGTGTGGACTCTAATCAGGCTCAGAAACTTCTATTTTCTTTACATAGCTCTCAACTATGATAGAGAATGTACGTATCCGATTACAGACCCTCATCAGTGTTCGCTATCGAGCATCTAGGGATAAATTCTTTTGGAACATTAAAGTCCTATATCCGAATCTTAGGCCAAATAGTGTGACAAATTAATCCATGTATGACGCACGTGCTCTTTATCCTTTCTAAAATTTATAAGAAATTTTTTTTATAAAATTTTGGTTTAAGTTCTTAAATATTTCATAAAGATACAGTTTTATCTTACAAAGAAAACTTTATTTTTATATTTTATTTTCTTTATCAAGAATCCTTATAAATTTTCTTAAGTGATTTATGTAGCTATAAATGAGAGAAGTCGTAACAAAAGACCATATTTATATTATACAAGCCTTATTATCTTACATAAGTTATCCAAACATACTTAGGTATTATACATACCAGAAATACACAACCATATTACAAACATACTTAAATAACCATACACTTCTACTTAAAATACTATACTAGATAGCTATCAACTATTCTTCAAATTTCATCATAATACCCGACTATCCTTTCGATTCCGATGCTGATGGTCCGTTTAAATTCCTAAACTCATATACCATAATTTTCCCCATATCATCTTCATCTTCACTTTCCATCTCGTTGTCTGCTTCATTCCCATCCTCATTCTGATGAACTAAATTCCATCCCATTGGTTGCCAATGCTATCCTTAATGGACCTACGGAACATGACCCAATCTAGTCAAAACTTATGGTAAAACATCTCCCTCGGCCAACTCCTCTAGACCTTGACCTTCCTCCTTCCAAGGATTCTCAAACTCTTTCATATCATCCCAATCGATGCCTGAAACTGGCGATAGTTCTTTCCAGATGACATTCTCATTCTCGTCTATCTCCCAAATGATGTTATTATCATCACCACTATTATCCGCTTCATTCGATATTTCATCCATCCATGCATCATATGTAGTGGAGTCTTGACCATTTATTGCGGTATTTGGATCTTTCTCTGGTTTAGATTCTTTCTCTATAGCTACTTCTTCTTCGTGAATTACATCCTCATCTTGTTTTGGTTCCGAACTTTCTGGATCTATTATCCACATTCTGTCTGAGGATTCCTAGTGCAACTCCACGGGTTCTAACACCATGACTATCTCTACGTCGTCTGATGCCTGGGCAATTCCTTCATCATTAGATATCATAACAAGCTCCGGAGTCTCTGGTGGTATAAGTATCGCATCCATAGTATAACCATCCTCATCTAGACGAGTATACTAATCAAACTCTTCCTCTATATATGGCTAACGTTGTTAGGCGGTCATCTTCTAGGTTCCTCTTCGTCACTAGAAAGAATTATCAAATCATCTTTTTCGTCCCAATTAGCCCTTGAGGATTCACCCTTGGAATAACTTCCCCATAATTAGAAGGCTTCTAAAAATATAAACAACCAACATTTAGAGACGGATACTAAGAATTTTAATTATCCTAACCCAATCTAATGTCAGATTATTAACATTTTAACCGGATGTTTACCGATTGATACTACTTCCCCAAGCCAATATTCTATCAACACTTAGAAGATTATTCGAAATATCACAAAACAAATCGAGACCCATGTTCAACTAATTATTAAAGATATTTTTTCTAACTTAGATCTCTTCCTATGATATCGACGTCCAAATGTTTTATTTCTTTCAAAAATCTTTTGAAGTCTTTGCTAAAATATTTCCTAAACATTACTATTATCATCTTTCAAAATCTATTAAAAACTCTTTTTCAAAAACCTTTTAGATTAATATTCTAAAAATCCTTATTTTATAAACCTTTGAAATCATTTTCAAACACTGGGATTTTAGTCCTCGAAATTCACTTCGTTTATAGAACATTTTTATAAACCATTTTATGGAAGATATTTTTATATATCATCCCTTCAAAAATATTTATAAACATCAACCAACTTATTAGGTTTCACTTATATCCCTCATTAGTTAATATTCTTAATCTTCTCAGCATTATTATTAAACACCTTATAGTTAAGAAATTCTAATCACAAGATGTTCGTACTAAGATTTAACTAACCTGATTTTAAGCAATTATCCATATTATAAAATCATTTATCTTAAATAAATTTCTTTAACCTTAAACCAATATTATTTATCGAACACCACATAGTCAAATTGTGAAACTAAATTCATGAGGTGTTCGTATTTAAACTTTTAAATTAAATAACCAGTCAATCAATGATAATAACAGAATGTTATCATTCCCTTAATAACCAAACACTACATAAATAATTATATCATTTGAAAGATATCCCTTTATATTCAAAATATAATCCTAGGTAAAATTATTTCATTTACCATTTTCCAAAAAAAACAAAAATTTATATAACATTTACAAATAAGCGCTCATATATAATACGCTTAAACTCATTCTAGGGTGTCACTTACTCTACCTTTAATGAGTTACTCATCCTAGGGTATTACTAACCCTATCTGATGAGACTTTACCCCTATCAGGCCTAGTTGTTTGCTCAACCTAAGCTCTGATACCAAGTGTGACGACCTGCCTTTTCAACCCTTAGAAATCGACACTAATACATCCACAGTATTCATGTGACGAATATCCAACTTCTGGAAAGATTGATTGATCAAGGGCAAACAGAAAGATAAAGAAAGAAGAAAATCTTACATAAATGGAATAACATATATTTTTCAATATATAATCTTTAAAGCAGAAATTTCAAATACACACATCAGAGTCTATCATAATCTCAGCCTCGACGGTTATAAATCTCGGTCCCTACTAATGCTAAATACAAATAGTAAAAAAATACAGTGGAAACAGAAATGGATAACTATCTACAAAGGAAATTCTTGCTCCTACTCCAAGCTCCTCCAAGATGTTCCAAGCTAGACCTGAACTACTTGGCTGTCCGAAAAAATAGGGCACCCAGAGTTTAAGGGAAATGAAAATAAACTTCATGCTAGTCATGGGAATGGTGTGAGAAAATTAAGACACAGATATTTTGAAAACAAAGGGTATCTCATAAGACCACGCCGCACATAAATACAGATGGGTTTTTACCTTATGATAACCAAAACATTGCTACGTAAAATCCAGTGGTATTATAATAGCGTCTAGATTACAAATACATATTAATCTTAGCCGACATTAATACATCGATTAAATTCCAACATAATAGGTATACGACTAAGTCCAAAGGCATTTATTAGAGAATGGATTCCATACAATGACAGGTAAGGGAGTACCTTCTATACAGTACATCTCTAGAGGAATATACCAAGGACACACTGAGAGTCCTCTACATTTGGCAAGACCGACCTACTCCTTTCCGATGATCAACACAATGAACCTGAATAAACTGAATATGACATCACCTCGGTCATTCCCGACTTATCGAAGACGTCTTATAGCATACACGACAAGCCCGATATATAGCAAGTAATCTACAAAGGTGACGAGCAGACCCAAATAGGTGCGACCCACATAGCTTTACGACATACCCTGTTTCAACCATTTTCGGGTGTGAGGCCTGAGGTAACATATTATCTTTTACCAAATAAATCCCACTTTGAATGCCACATTGCCATTTCTAATAACACATTATTGGTTTTCACAAAAGTACAACTCCCAAGCTCGTATGTCTCAGTGTACGTGGTCTTAGAAATGCAATGTTAGACACTCGTCCATACAAATTGTCCCGGAACAGGACAAACCGAAGGTACTCCTCCAACTACATTCTGTTTGGGAATCACCCTTAGGATTAATAGTGAGTTGTCCTTGCAAATCAAAGGTTTTTAGAACAAAGGCACTACTACCACCATATATGTAATATGGGAATCACCCCGGAGGTTAGTGGCAAGCAACCATATATTATGAAGATCTCCATCTTCAAAAATCATCGTCTTCAACATGTATTCACTTTCCAATGCATATGTTGGTTCGAAGTGGTTTTCGGATAGGAATCATCCAAATCTGATCCTGGTCTCCTCGTACCAATCAATGATAAAAAGATGTCAAGTATATAGGTGATTTATCAATCAACATCAAATCAATTTATCTTTTTATCAAATCAGATATCCTTCAGAGATATATTCCTTAAACTGTTTTCTTTTTCAGCATATATGAGATTATTAGACCTCTTATATCAAATTCTTTGGTTTATTAAAACCCCTTTTTAACTTTGGAAATACCAAAACATTTCATCTTTTACTTAGGAAAAATATAATTCAAATCTTATTAATGAAGATTTCATATTTCCAAAACATATCTTTAATGGGTCAAAAACAATGTTATTTAAGACACCGTTTAGTGTAAACCCAAACCAGTTAGTATTGAATAAAAGGGATCCATAAATTTTAGACTAATTATACTCAATATTAATTTCCATATTCAACCTGTACTATTTGTCGAATAATGGTGAAATCACATTTTAAATTCACATGGATAGTATAATTTCCCTCTTCGGAATTTAATACATAGTTTAACTAGAATGCTTTCTTTACCATCAAAATCTTATTTAACTTTGTGGAAAATTCCAAATCTCTTTTCTTTTACGATCCGAGTAAACCAAATTAACTATCCCCTCCATCGGGACAGTCCGGATAGCCAGGGAGAGTAGGAAACTGGTTTTCCAAACCCAAGCCTAGAGACTACTTCTCTGTCACTCATAAGGCGGTTAAGTTATTTGATCGACTCTAAACTTAATATTTTTCAAACTTCTTAATTTCCTTTAGAATACTTGATTAATTATTTGAAAAAATATTTACAAAAGATTTGGGAAGAAAAACCCAAGTTTTATAAACAATTTCCTTTTAACCATTTATTTTAAACTCCTTCAAAATAATTGTATAACTTCCAAATCACTTTCAAAATACTTAATTATTCATTTGAAAAGGTTTATTAAAAAGATTAGGGAAGAATAATTACGCTAAACCCTGATTTTCAAAAGTATTTTTTAAAAACCGTTGTGAAAAGTATTTTTAAAGCTTCTTTGATCAAACCACGTTTTCCATTTCTCATAAGTCTATTTTTATAACTTAAATCCCTTTTAAACATTTTAACATATTTATGGAATTTATTTCATATTTTGAACTTGATTTACCACTTTGATTTTCGAACTGCCAAAATGTGACGTTTTTGAAAACTTGATTTAGGCATATCTCAAACTCTACTAAATGAAATCTCGAATTTTCTTTTCCATTTGAAAACTATAACCCCAAGGGTCCGAAAAATTCTTATTTCAAAGAATTCCGACTTATAATCCACCCTACACATTCATTTAACTTTTCGGGTCATGAAATCGTGAACTGCCGAAACGCGATGACTTATTTTGACTATAATTTCATATCGTTTCAAAACTTTGCTGAAATGAGTTTTAATGTTTATAAAACATTTATAAACCATTTTTAAATCATTTTTATTCATGTTTAAAGAGGTTTAACTATGCCGTAACGCTTTTATAATTCATAAGAGAAAGTGTTCTCTTTGTGCAAATTCGACGTGCATTTACCGTGAATTATTTCTACAACCAAGCAAACATATTATAACATCCAAAACATGATGATCAAACATGGAAAACAAGCATAGCAAACATATCATATCATCATATAGTTTCTCACAATTAACCTATCCGCTCCGAAACTTCTCGAAATAAATCAGGCAGCATTTCTCTCCATTATCTTCATTCCAGAGCTTCTCAAACTCCCATCTTTTTTCCTTAAATGCTCGGCCATGACCTTGGAAGGTGGCTTTCTTGGCCAAGAATGGTGGTAGGGGGTGGCAATGGGTTTTATGATGGGTAGAGGAGTGTTTTGGCACTCGTTTGGACTTGGAACGATATTGTGTGTGTGTGTATATCTATATATCTTCTTCTTCTTGCTATATTCTTTTGCATTATTTTTATTAAGTGGAGAGACCTTTATGAAGCCATTAGAGAGCTTAAGAGAGAAGAAGAGAGCTTGGAAATTGTATGTGTAAATTGTGAGAGGTGTAGGTGGGTATTTATAGCATTTCCATGCCTTAACCATGTAATCACCAAAAATATCTCCAACATCATCATGCATCCCCCCATCACTTCCTTGGCCGTGATTCTCCCCTCCATGTGCCCCTCCATGTGCACCTCCATATGCTTATAAGTGATGGTGAGTTTTGTTTTGTTTTACTTAGAAGATATCTAGATTTGTATATATTTACCTTAACTAAGTTAGTAAATATTAATGGTAAATATATATGTAAATGTATGTGTGTTCATGTGCTTATGTATGAGTGCTTTTATGTTTATTTCTGACAAATCAAGTTGTAATGTTTCGATACAACTTTTATTCGTTAAACCGTGGTGAATCCGGGATTCGAATTCCTGTCATATTTTAACTTCTTAGTGTATATATATAGACAAATCTTGAAAATATATTTCTTATCGTCTTAGAGTAATTAAAATATGCTCGTTTGAATTTATTAAACCATATAAATCAATATTCAGACAAGTGTTGCAAAATTCTGCCGTTAAACTACAAAAGTGCGACGAAATTTGCATATCTTTATAAAACAAGTTTATACGTTTATAAAACTATTATAAATCAATTATTATCACTATATAATTATTAAAATGAATTATTTATCATTTAAAACAATTATTAAATCATTTAAACTCAATTTAAATTCAAAAGTAAATTATTTAAAAATGATGACATCATTGATGATGTCATAAAGACATTTTATTTACAAAAATAAAATAAATAATTTTATTAATATTCTTGCTAAAATGGAGAAATAAGTGTATGTATCCAATTTCGTATCATCTAATTGAGAAAATCTCAATTTTATCGAAAATTGATTTTCGTCGCTTTTCTAACGGAAATCCCAAAATCTATATTGGTAAATATAATTTTGAAACAAGTTTACCATCGTTAATTTTTGTTTAAAATTCTTATATTTGAATTCAAGAATAATTATTATTTTTCAAAGTGATAAATTTATGGGTCGTTACATAACTGTTCTCACAGCTCTTTTCAACATGAGCCATCATCATCGGAACCTAACTTCTTTCACCATCAAGTTACCTTCTTTAAAGTCTCGAAGCTATCATCATGCTAGTACATCGCTATCAAACTCCAAGCGAACAAACAAACATCTTCAGCAACACTTGTAGAGCTTCTACTTTTCTCCTTCGAAGTTTGACCCGGACCTCATCAAAGAAAACCTCTCGGTACCTATCAAAAGCTATCGGTACCGAATTGGGTACTTAGCCAATATTGGCTAATTTTATTTCCTTGCTTCTAATGTTCCATCTTCCAAGCGCTTTGACCCCGGTCACTACCCACAAAAGCTCTTGGCATCAACTCCAAATCTCTTGATACAAACTCCAAAAGCTCTTGTTTTCATGCCCTCTAAATCTTTTGGTACGTAGCCCAATACTTACTCAAATTCTTACACACGACCTTCACTCATCAACCCTAGCCTTGACTTGAAGAACCAAACATCCACTGAGCACTTTGCACCAATAAAAAGCACTGGTACTGACCAAAATCACTCGGTACCGAGTCCTCTCCTTAGCTCTAATTTTGGTGCGACTTGATTCCTGGGCTCCTCCTATGCTCCAAAACCCCTCCTTCAAGTTTCATCCAATTCTGACCATCTTTGCCTTCAATTTGCCAATTCGACCACTCCTTTCCTAACCACTTAAAAGCATTAGCAAACCACATCAAAGCACAACATACTAACATGAAATATCATACATATACATCCATTCACACATGCGATACATAATAACATAATAATCAAGCAAATCCTAATATAAATCTAGCTTTTACTCTAGTATATGAATATGAACAAAAGGAGTTGTAAGACCATTTAAAACCACATTGGAACCTTTAAAATTCGACCATAAACATATATTTGGATGTGATTAAAGTTAGAAAACATTTTAGGATTGAAATCATGCTAAAACTCCAATTTGACTATAAACATGCATAGTAAAGTGAGAGGTCAAGAACCACTCATCAAATACCCAAAATACCAATTTTTCTCCTTAGATCTAAAATGGACAGTAAGGAAGAGGAATGCAAATCAACTAAAATGATAATCTCAAGCTTTTATAAGCTAATCACCTCTCTAATTAATGATTTGGCTAAGATCAATAAGGAAAAGATAGGCTTTTTGATGAAATTAGGGTTAATTGGAGGTTTAGAGCTATTTTGGGGAAGAGAAAAATGACTTAGATTAGTTCCTACAGCCTCCTCTTAGCATAATTTTCGAGATGGGTTAGTGGGCCTAAGCAAGGGCTTAGCTAATTACCTACTAATACAGGCCAACAACAAACAAAACTTAAACTAGCTATAACATCCAAATGGTAAATCCATTTTTCTATTATAACAACTTTACGGAATGGGAAATCATCATCCTAAAGTGATGAAAGTAGTTTGAGACCCTAACTCGGCTCCTATCAAAAGTTATAGTCCAAACAAGGTTTTCAGGGTCAAAATGGTCACATAGAAATTTGGCAAAAATCGTAGATGTGGAAAATGCCCCTAAGAGCCACTTCCTAAAATTTTAGAGTCATGCAACCTCATATGAATAAAATAGAAATATTTTACGATCCTTCGATACATAAATTATTGGTCATTACATAAATTATTGGTCATTACACTCTCCCCCTTTAGGAAATTCACCGTTGAAATCCTCAAATAAGTCAACCATAGTTACCTCGCATGCATAACAATCATATGCAACCATCATATATATCAAACAAGCAACCATGCAATCAATAATATATGCGAATCTAGCCTAGCATGCGGGATGCTAAACTACCCTATATGACATAGAAAGTGAATGTAAATACGATAAACAGTAGACCTTACCATGCAAAGTGCTCTGGTTGTGTCGCCCTCATGCTCTCCTCGGTTTTCCATATGTAATTATTTCACTTTCACCCCATTGAACCTTCAATAATTCCATTGTCTTCCCCTTAAGCTGTTTTGTATTGCATCCGACAATACGAACTAGCCTACGAGGTCTCGAAGCTTCTGTTTCTATCTTGATATCATCAAGTTGATCTAGTGCAATTGTTACACCTGAGTCATGCACAAAATTCCACAAATGAGAAACATGAAAGACATTGTCCACACCCATTATCTTCTGAGGTAAGTCGACCTTATGTGCTAGGTTTCCAATCCCCTCTGTTATTGAAAAAGGACCTACGAATCTCAGCGCAAACTTCCTCGTATTACCGAATCGAATAACATTATTCAAAGAAGACTTCATAAACACCATATCGTTAATGGAGAACTCCAAACCCCTACATCTCCTATCAGCATTGCTCTTCTGTCTATGTTGAGTAGCTTTCATTCATTGTCGAATGATCTCAATCCTCTTCGAAGTTTCTCTAATCATATTTGGCCCAAGCATCAATTTCTTGCCCACTCCTGCCAACATGAAGGGACATTACACATCGGCCATACAATGCTTCATACGGTGCCATACCGATACCACACTGATAGCCATTGTTGTATGTGAACTCCACCAAATGCAAGTGATCGTTCCACGAGCCTCCGAAATCGAGAATGCAAGCTCACAAGAGATCCTCCAATATACGATTCACTCTTTTGGTCTGCCTATCCGTTTGTGGATGATAAGTAGTACTGAGATGTAGCTTAGTCCCCAATGCCTCTTGTAAGCTCTTCAAAAACCCACTTGTGAACAACGGGTCTCGATCACTCGCAATGCTCTTTGGCATACCATGAAATCATACGACCCATTTCTTATATAACTCGACCAGTTTGGCTACCGTCCTACTTGACTTGACGAGTATAAATCTAGCGCTCTTGGTTAAACGATCGACTATGACCCAAATGCTGTTATACCCCATTCGAGTGCTTAGCAGTCCATCAATAAAATCCATTGATACTTGCTCCCACTTCCATTCGGGAACTTCAAGCGATTGCAATAACCCATTTGGCTTCTTTTGCTCTGCCTTCACCAACTGGCAATTTATACACTTTGAGATAAATATCCCGACATCCTTCTTTATTCTCTCCCAATAATAGGTCTGCTTCATATCACGGTATATTTTATTACGTCGGGATGTATAGTCAACCTAGAATGGTGGCACCCTTATGACACCTCATCTCGCAATCCATCAACATTGGGAACAAATAATTTCCCCTCCTTACGGAGCCAACCTTCCCAGTTGAGTCCGTACTGCTTCATGTTAGCACCAAAATTGGTCACTAACCTCGTTGAGAAAGATTGTGTAGAGATATAAGTGATGAAGATAAATTAAACAAGGAAGAATATGCTAATTTAAATGCAGAAAGTAAGAACACCAGATTTATAGTAGTTCGGCGTAATTGCCTACGTCCACTTTGAGGTTAAACTTTATTGATCTTCTTAATGATTGATTACAAATACAATTCGTAGATCAAATGCTTGAATGAAATTGCTAAGTAAAGAAGATGAGTCTTGAAAATGGCAGAGTCTCCCCAGTGTTCTCCAAAAAAAAGGTCCTTTTTCACTGTGCCCCTACCCCTCTATTTATAGACGAAGATGGGTTGGACTTCCCAGGTGGGCTCGGCAGTTGAACACCTTGGCCCAAATAGAGTGGTCGTTCGTATGCCGAACCAGATAGGCCGAACGGTTGGATGCCGAACCACACTCTCCATGCCGAATAAGGCGCTTGCTGCGTGGGAAGAGTAGAACGAATATCAGTAGAAGCCGAACGTTCCTCTGGCCGAACGAAGCGCCTGGCCGAACGATGTCTCTGGCTGACCGATAGCTTTAGCTGAACGAAGCGCCTGGTCGAACGATGTCTCTGGCCAAACGATAGCTTTAGCCGAACGAAGCGCCTGGCCGAACGATGTCTCTGGCCGAACGATAGCTTTAGCCGAACGATGCTTCTGGCCGAACGATGTCTCTGGCCGAACGATGGCTCTTGGCCAGATGTTGCCTTTAGCCGAGTAGTGCCTTTGGCCGAACGATGGTTCCGGCAGAATGATGGCTTGTGACGAACAATACAGACATGCCGAGCAATTTTACATGCCGAACATCTTCTGATGCCGAATGCTCTTGGATGCCGAGTACTCCTGGATGCCGAGTACTTCCCGAGTACTCCTGGATGCCGAGTACTTCCTGGATGCCGAGTTCTGCTGTATGCCGAGTACCTAATTGCCTGGTCAAATCTCCAGGAAACACTTGCCCCCCAAAGTGTATTATGTGACTGAATCGTGATACGCTTTGATTTGTGTAACCTTCATGTTCCGTTTCAAATCCTTGACTAACTTCGAATGGATATGCCTTTTTGAGAATATCAGTGGTTGTGGCGTGCGCTTGATGTGGGATAAATGTCGGACAATACGTTCGAGGCCGAACGTTCTTCTTGTGCCGAACAATTCTATGTTTTGAAGCCGAACGCTACAACTTTGACCGGTTCTACCGGATATAGCCCCTTCGACTTCCACCTTTTCCCCTATAAAACCAGGCACCTCCCCTCTTCTCTCCTTTTACTCTTTTACTTCTGTCACTCCATAAAGACTTGCAATTCTCGCCAGTCAACCAGTCTTAAAGCCTAATTACTCCTTCCTAAGCTCTGATCTACAAACTAGGTATAACCCCTTGTACGATTCAAATAGTTTCAACACGAGACAACCGAGTGGGTTATGTAGAAATATTTTGATTAGGTCGTCTTTATTGCTGAATGACCGTGCAAGGCGAGGAGGGATGATCAGGAGTGTTCGCACATAAGATCATTGGGCGGTTAGCTTCTTCGTGCCGAATCGAAGTTATAGGAGAAGAAAGAGAAGTGAAAGCGTTGGAGGTGGTAAGGGTGTCGAACGGCATAGCTCTGATTCGGCGTATGTTATCATGCGTCGGACAGTGAAATGGAGGGCTAAGGTGAAGGAATGAATTAGTGGGATGCCGAACGATTGCGAATGTCGAGCAATATCTTAGCCGAACAAAACCGAGGCCAAACACTACTTACATGCCGAACAACAACTTAGCCGAACAAAACCAAGGCCGAACACTACTTACATGCCGAACAACAACTTAGCCGAACTAAACCAAGGTCGAACACTACTTAAATGCCGAACAACAACTTAGCCGAACTAAACCAAGGCCGAACACTACTTAAATGCCGAACAACAACTTAGCCGAACTAAACCAAGGCCGGACACTACTTAAATGCCGAACAGATATATGTCAAACAACAGACATACCGAACAATGCAAATGCCGAACAAACATAAAGGCCGAGTGACACCTTTCACCGAACAGGAATTAGGCCGAACACTTATTAACTATACCTATTCATACAGCAAAACAAGTACCAGGACCTAAGCATACTAGCATATATGAGACTGACCCGGATCACTAACTCCCTAGCTTTAGTAGACACAAATCTGAACTTAGATTAACATATGTTTTCTGAATCTGGAACTGTAATCACCACAAGGCGGGATTTTTGAGACGGTCAGCGATGACGGTCTTCAAAGGTGACGATTCGAAGCTTACTTTCGTATCTATGTAACCTTTAGATTTTCAATGCTTACACACTACTGCTTGCACTAGTTTACACACCACGGGGGGGAACACTCGTATTGTTAATTCTAACATTCAACATTTTTCAAGTATAGTTTTCACAGGCGCTTAGACAGATGCATTATTTATTGGGGATGTCTAAAAAATCTAGCTCCGCTACTATATCTGATAGGCCTGGGCCTTCATCAAGGCAGGAGATCGCTGATACTTCAAATCCGTCGACTTCCCCTGCCCATAACTTAGCTCCTGATGCCCTGGAGGCAACGATTCTCTTAGACAATCCGATCGACTCACAGGCTTCGAAGATTAATGAAGTCGCACTTCGGCGAATATGCTCCATCCATGGGATCCCCTTCGCCGATGTGTTGGTCCCGTCACGACACGATCGTCTTCACCTACCCCAGTCGGATATACCGCCTGTAACAAGTTCATGTGCTGGATAGGCAGCGTGCCTCCATTCAATTTATTTCTTCGGGACGTGTTGCAGTACATAGATATTGCCCCGTCGCAGCTGCATCCAAACGGTCACGCGTTTATATATGGGACCTACCTACTCTTCATGGCCGTCTTCTCTAGACCTCCAACTTCTGGCGACATCAGATACATTTACATGATCAAGAAGCGGAAAGATAGCCCTTCCTTCATGTTCCTCGAGCCGTACCACAAATGCCAAATCTTGACCGGAGCATGTAGCAAATTCGCCCTGTACAAACAGGAATGGTTCTATGTGCGTTGCCCTCCTGGTTTTGCGAGGAGATGGGTCGAAGGCAGTAAGTCTCTTTGTTGAGTCATCATTCGTGTTTAATTGGAGTTATGCTTTTCCTAACTCCTCGTTTCATCTTTTCAGGTATTAACCCGCATCCGGAAGGCCGAGGATATTCTGAGGTCATTGAAGCCATTAGAGCTCTTCCTGCCGAGGAACGAGACATCCGAATCCTCCTTTCAAATGAATCACTATCGAGGTTCGGACTATTAGCAAGTGGTCGCCGGATTAGTCTCCCGGAGGGTGTTTCCATTCCCAAGCCTGCATCCGACAAAGGGAAAAAACAAGCCGGATCGTCGTCACGTCATACTCTCGATGCGCACGAAGAGGGTGAACACAAGGAGGATGAAGCTCCTGAGACTCAAGGCGAGAATGTGGGTCCTGCTTGGAACCCAGCGGTTGAAGTGCATGACATTGAAACGTCGTCCTCCCCTTCGAAGGGAAAGAAGAAATTGACATACAAGATACGGAAAGAGAAAGTCGGCGGAACTTCAAAAGTTACACTCATCCCGTCAGAGAAAGAGGCTTCTTCACAGCATATGGAATGCTCTTTAAGGGGTCTGTCGAATCTTTCCATCCCTGACGATATACTCAATTATGGTTTTGACGATCCGGAAGTCTTCAAGTTTCCTTCGCCCGCTAGTGGCAACGCGGGAGTTCAACCCCCAGTCCAGGGAGACAACACTCCGATCAGTAAAGATAAAGGAACCGGTCCGTCGGGGGGAACACTAGGACACACACGCACACACGCACTTTATCATACACTTCAAGTTTTTCCATTACCCTGATTTTTATTAACTCGCTGTTATTTCTATCCTTTGCAGGTGACATGGGGCGCTCCCACGGACTCGATCGCCTCCACGGCTCTTCTATATTTCACCATCCTGGACGGGATTTAGGCTCGGGTAGACGCAGGGACAGAGATGATTACGAGGATCAAGACAACCGTCCTCGCGATTCGTCTTATCGAAAGAAGACATATTCCCAATCTTCATAGTCCCGTGATCCTCCCCCTCAAACTGAGTCGGATAGAGAGAAGCCTTCGCAGAAGGGGTCCCAACCTGATGTTTCCTGAGAACAACACTCTGGTTCGTCGAGTACAAGGCAGACTCGGGAGCATCAAAAAAGAGCAAAACTCTCAAAGCCTCCTCCCCTACTCCCGCGGTTGACCCAACTGTAGCAAAGAAGATGGTCGATCTTAAGGCCAAATTCCCAAAAATCTGCTTTGATGGTCTGAAATTCCTCCCGGCTATTCATCATATCCCAGGGCATGTGAAGCAGAGTGCCATTGCCTATAACAATGACGTCTATGTTCAACATGACGCGTTTGTACACTTGGTCGAAAAAATCTCGGAGGTATCTGTTGAGCGACAATATGAAATTGATCGTTTGAAATTGGAAGCTGATTGTGACAAGGACATCATCAAGCATCAAGATGAAGAGCTCGCTTCATATAAGTCGAAGCTTGAAGCCGCGGAGAAAAGTGCAAAAGATACTACCGAGGCCGTCACTCGTTTAGAGATGACCCATAAGAAGGAACTTGATGAAGCAGTCCAGCGCAGCGGTGCCCTTGCCTTAGAAAAAGATTCTATCCAGAAAGAAAGGGACGCGCTTGCCATACAAGTCAAAGAGTTGAAAGAATTACTCTCTAAGGAGAAAGAGGATAAAGTAGCTGCTCAAGAAGAGTCACAACGATATTGCGATGAAATCATTGCTACTTGGCTCTTGAAAACGAAGCTCGACGACGAACTTGCCGGAGTTGAAAAAAAGAAAGACGAAGCCCATGAGGAGGGCAAAAGAAAAGCTTTGGAGGAGATTAACTCTCGCCTCGAGGCGGCCGTAGAGGCCGGCAGGGAAGAGGTCAAGTGCATGTTTGACCCGTTGATTGCTGAGTACGGTGCATGCGTCCTTATGCATCGCGACTTGACATTCTTGGGCGAGGGATACCTTGAGTCCCTAGCTGAGGCCTGGGAAACTTTAGTGAAGATTAGGAGAATTGAGTCGGGCTTTGAAGAAGTCGATGAGGATGCCCTGGTGAAGGAATTTCTCAGAGGGAACGAGCCAGCAGACTTATCTGCAGCTTTGGCGCTTTATAGCAAAGGCTCTCCCCTACCGAAAGAGAAAAATGATGAAGCTGGTCCATCTGGAGCTAAGACTACGGCTCCTCATATCGCTGCTCCTCCCACTGCTCAATCGGCTGGTTGGCCGACACTTGACCCATTCGAGCAGCATGCCGGCTATGATCCTGAAGATCCCGGGCTCGGAGTTCACGTGCTATCCCCTATTCTGGAGGGTGAAACTCCACGCGCAACCGATAGCCAGCCAGAACCCGGTAGGAAACTCTTCTTTTTTAGAAGTTAAAAGATCTGTCACTTTCCAGTAGCGGTTATTCGTCCTAACGCTCATTCTTTATGTTTCCATGCAGGCTGCTTTGATCCTGATCCAACTCCGAGGAGCGATAAAGCCAAGGAGGAGGCAGAGAAAACAAGCGATGTTGCTCATGCAGGAGTAACTCCTGGCCCTGACGCTCAAGTGATCGGGGCGCTAGATGATGATAAGTTTGACACTTCATCTCCCACCGAAGGGAGCTATGAAATCGAGATCACTGGCGCTTCCGAACATACTTCGAAGATGAGCATGAAAGAGCGTCTCGCCGAAGAGGAGAAAAAGAAAGTCGAGATCAAAGTTGAGCCTGAAATTCTGGAACTTACCGACCCGCGGAATAGACCTTTGAAGATCATTCTCCCTGGCAAATCCAAACCGCTGAATGTTCCTTCTCCCACTCCTGACTCTGCTTCTTTAGCAAGCAAGAAATCCAAGAAGAAGCATGAGGGAGAGGAATCGTCTGAGAAAACAAAAGAAGACAAGAAGAAGAAACCAAAGAAATAGTCGCTAAACTCGTTCAACGAGATTGTGCTTAAGTCTTGTAACTACTTTCATCTTTTGTTTCCGAAGTTTATGTAGATAGGTTTTTGACTCCAAGTTTTGGAGGAATAATTGTGTAACCTCATTTTGGACTATTAAATAAATGTTTAGTTCCTTAGTCGTTTGAACGATTCTTCGGAGTGGCATACTTCTTGTCCTACATTTCTTGAGTACTTAGATTTTTTTCTAAATTCGCGTTTCAAGGACTTATAGTAAGTTGATCCGCATTCAGGGGATTCGGAGATTGAGATTGTTAATACTCTAGTCCGCGCTCTGGGGACTTAGAGTACTCTGGTCCGCACTCCGGGGACTTGGAGATTGAAACCGTTTATACTCTAGTCCACACTCTGGGGACTTAGAGTACTCTGGTCCGCACTCTGGGGACTCGGAGATTGAAATCGTTTATACTCTAGTCCACGCTCCGGGAACTTAGAGTACTCCGGTCCGCGCTCAGGGGACTCGGAGATTGAAATCGTTTATACTCTAGTCCGCGCTCCGGGGACTTAGAGTACTCCGGTCCGCACTCTAGGGACTTGGAGATTGAAATCGTTTATACTCTAGTCCGCGCTCCGGGGACTTAGAGTACTCCGGTCCGCACTCTGGGGACTCGGAGATTGAAATCGTTTATACTCTAGTCCGCGCTCTGGGGACTTAGAGTACTCCGGTCCACACTCCGGGGACTTAGAGATTGAAATTGTTTAAACTCTAGTCCGCGCTCCGGGGACTTAGAGTACTCCGGCCCGCACTCTGGGGACTCGGAGATTGAAATTGTATACGAGTTCGTACATCGTACAGAATAATGTAGTTCTAGTAATTCATCACCCGACTATGAGATATAGAAACATTAGTAATTCATGGAAAATGCGGCTCCAAGCCTTTATTAATGAAGAACAACTAAACTGTCTGATTACATGGCTAAAAAAGAAACTAAGTTACGACTGAACGAAAACATACAGGAAATAACTGTGCCTAAAACAGGAAAGAAACATACTAAATGTAATAATGTCGCAAATGTTCACTGTTCCACGCTCGGGGGAGTGTCACGCCATCAATGGTCGCTAGCTTGAATGTTCCCTCTCCAAGCTTCCGTTCAATGACATATGGACCTTCCCAGTTGGGATTCATATGTGATGGTACCGGGAAAACTTATTTCAGAACGAGATCACCCACATCAAAAATTCTTGGACGGACTCTGCTGTCGTAATACCGCTTGACTCGGTGCCTATGTGCTGCCGCCCTTAAATCAGCCTCTTCACGTTTTTCATCGACATAGTCCAGTGATTCCAATAAGAGATCCTGATTCGTCTTGGGATCATTATATGTCACTTGGTGTGATGGAACGTCAAGTTCCATGGGTATAACGGCTTCCGAGCCGTATGCCAAGGCGAACGGAGTGTGGCCGGTCATGGACTTGTGGGTGGTTCTATAAGCCCATAATGCTGTCGATAGTTCATATACCCACTTGCCTCCGACTTTCTCCAAACGCTTCTTCAGTATGGACTTGATTATTTTGTTTACAGCCTCGACTTGTCCGTTAGCCTTTGGATGCGCAACGGCGGCGAACTTCTTCTCAATGCCATACTTAAAACAAAACTCTCTGCTTTCAAACTGTGTTCCGTTGTCTGTAATGATGGTGCGAGGGAGGCCAAAGCGGCATATAATGTTTCGTACAACGAAGTTAATGACCTTCTTAGAGGTGATTGTGGCCAAAGGTTCTGCCTTAGCCCATTTTGTGAAATAGTCGACTGCAACTATCGCGTATTTCGCACCACCTTTGGATATAGGCAAAGAGCCGATTATGTCAATTCCCCAGATTGTAAATGGCCAGGGACTAACCATTTGTGTGAGTTATGTTGATGGAGTCCTCGGGATTTTCGCATATCTTTGACACTTGCCACATTTCCTTACGTAGTCTACAGCGTCCCGGTTTACGGTTGGCCAGTAATATCCATAGCGGAGGATCTTTGTTGCTAGCGTTTGCCCCCCAGTATGGTCGCCACATTCCCCTTCGTGAACCTCCTTCAAGACCCGCTTTGTCTCATCATGAGCATTGCACCGTAATAAGGGGACTGAGAACCCCTTTCGATACATTAATCCATCCTGCATCACGTATCGCCCGGCCTTACGAAGTACCTGTCGTCTTTCGCTCCTTTTTCCTGGTAAAGTCCCGGTCGTCAGGTACAGTTTTAATGGGGTTATCCACGACTCCTTCTCGATTCCCGTTTGCAACACACGATCAACTTTCATCTCGTCTATGCTCGGAGCATGCAAGGCCTCAACGGGAAACAATCCCATTTGTTGCGCATCGCCAGTGCTTGCAAATTTAGCCAATGAGTCGGCTTCTTTATTCTGTTCGCGAGGGACATGCAAAATATCATAACGCTCAAGATTCGACGGTAGTTCTTGAACCAAAACAAGGTACGGAGCAAGCTTCTGTCCCTTTGCTTGGTAATCTCCCCGCACTTGGTAAACCACCAACTGCGAGTCACAAAAGATTTCAACTGATTTGACTCCGAGTTCTCCAATGAGTTTTAAGCCAGCAATTAGTGCTTCATATTCTGCTTCGTTATTTGTGGCCAGGAAATCGAGCTTCAAAGCGTAACAAATCAATCGATTTTCCGAAGTTACAAGAACTACGTCCGCGCCAGAGCAACGGTCGTTTGATGCCCCATCGGTGTATAATTTCCATCGAACGGGGGGCATGACGTTGTGACCATCTGGTTCGTCAGATACAGTAAACTCAGCGATGAAGTCTGCTAATGCTTGCCCTTGTATGGCTCTCCGTGGTAAGTAGGCGATGTCGAACTGGCTCAACTTGATGTTCCATTTTAACAATCTCCCAAAGGTTTTTGGTCGTTGGAGTACTTGCCGTAGGGGCTGATCGGTATAGACACTGACTGAGTGCGCTTGAAAGTACGGGCGCAGCTTCCGTGATGCAATCACCAAGCAATAGGCCAATTTCTCGATTTTAGGGTAATTTCTTTCTGCCCCTGTTAAACGCTTACTAACGTAATATACCGGCTTTTGGACTCAGTCCTCCTCGCGGACCAAAACTGCACTTATAGCATGTGGGGATACGGCCAAGTATACGTACAACATCTCGTGTTCTATTAGTTTTGACAGCACTGGAGGACTCTCCAGATGCCTTACCAGATCCCGAAATGCTTCCTCACAATTAGATGTCCACTCGAAATTCCTCTTCCCTTTCTTTATTATATCAAAGAAAGGAATGCACTTGTCCGTGGCCCTGGATATGAATCGACTCAACGCAGCCACTTTCCCGTTCAAGCTTTGCACTTGCTTTATAGTTCTGGGCACTTGCACATCTCGGATAACTTGAATCTTTTCTGGGTTAGCTTCAATTCCCCTAGCATTGACAATGAATCCCAAAAACTTCCCTGATGCAATGCCGAAGGAGCACTTTAGAGGGTTGATCTTCATCCCATAATATCTGAGTATATCGAACATCTCTGCCAAGTCTCGAATGTGGTCGTTTGACTGTCGTGACTTCACGAGCATGTCATCCACATAGATTTCCATCGTTCTACCAAGCTGGTCTTTGAACATTCGGTTCACTAAATGCTGATAAGTCGCTCCTGCATTTTTCAATCCGAAGGGCATTACTACATAGCAATATAGCCCAACGTCTATGACAAAACTGGTGTGTTCTTGGTCCGAAATATGCATCGAAATTTGATTGTAGCCCGAGTATGCATCCATGAATGATAATAGCTTGTGTCCTGCCATGGAGTCAACCAATTGATCAATCCTAGGCAACGGAAAACTGTCCTTGGGGCATGCCTTGTTCAAATCGGAATAGTCTACACAAGTTCTCCATTTCCCATTTGCCTTTTTTACTAGCACGGGGTTTGATACCCATTCAGGGTAGAGGGCATCGCGGACAAACCCATTGGCTCTGAGTTTGTCCACTTCCTCTCTGAGAGCAGCGGACCTCTCTAGGTCCATTCCTCTCCTCTTTTGTTTAACTGGGACGTATTTCGGGTCTATGTTCAACATATGACTCGTAATGGCGGGAGAAATCCCGCACATATCAGAATGCTCCCAGGCGAAAACATCAAGATTTGCCCGGAGGAAATCACTAAGGTCTTCAGTCATTGCGGGGCCGAGTTGTGATCCGATCTTCAATACTCGCGATGGGTCGTCTCGGCTGACTGAAATGTCAACTATTAATTCGGCCGGCGCTGCCTTTTCATCTATGGGTTTCTCATCGTCGTCTCTCGGATCTATGTCTCTGAAGATCCGAGAATTATGCCCGAGCCAGGGCTCGGGCATTACTTGTCAATTGTCAGTATTAAGGATGCGGACGGGATTGTCCGCAACCTTTCCTTTCTCCCTCTGATGGGCCTCTCTGAGCTCGGCCACATAACAGGCACGACCAGCTGCTTGGTCGCCATGAACAACACCTACTCCTTTGTCAGTTGGGAACTTCAAAGTTAAGCACCACGGGGCTAATGCTGCCCTAAACTCAGCCAGGGCCAGTCGGCCCAAGAAAACATTATACGGAGAATCCACATCCCAAACTACGAAGGGTAGGATTCGCACCCTCCGACGTTCGCCTTGTCCCAGTTCAACTGGTAACTCAACATACCCCACTGCATCGGTCGCTGCGCCATTAAAGCCGTGTATACGAGCTTTGGACGGTTTCAAGTCCTTTGTTTCCATTTTCATCTGGTCATAAGCCTTCTTGAAGATGATGTTGACAGAACTTCCACAATCAATCAGAATTCTTTTCACATAAGCCGGTCTGATTGTCGCAGATATGACCATCGGGTCGATGGTTGGTGCCTCCACTTGGTCAGTTACTCTGTTTTTGAACACTATATCGTCTATCATCACGCGCAGCTGCTTAGCAGGGGTCTCATCCTCCACGTTGGAACAACACTCGAAATTTGCATGCTGTAGGGAACTAGCATATCGCTCTATCTCCTGCCAATTCTTATCCGCGGGGTGAGGCCCGCCGATGATCGTGTTTATGACCAGTCTACCCACAGTCCGGGCAGGTTCCTCGGGGTGGCGCGGAGCTGGTGCACGTTCTGGGTTGGATGTTCCCTGTCCTCCCTCTTGTGGATCCCTCACAAATTCCTGTAACTTCTTCTGCCTGATCAACTTCTCTATAGCATCGTGTAGGTGTCTGCACTCTTCCGTATTGTGCCCGTAAGTCTCATGGAAGCGGCAGTATTTTCTAGTCCATTTCTGTTCCTCGGTTGACTCTTTTGGGCGTGGCTTCCTGTACTGAAAGGTATTGCAGGTTGAGAGGTAAATGTTCTCAAGAGACGCATTCAGCGGGGTATACTCGTTGTAGCTAGGAATTCTCGGCTTCCACTTCCCTGCTTCTCTCTTCTTCCCTTGATTTCTTCCTCCGGACTCCTTAGGCTGCCCAGGCTTGTTCTGGACATTGACTTGGACTTTTCCCGAGTTGTCTTCGAACTGCTTCACAGCGATGTTGCTTTTCACGGACTCCTGGACAGGTCCCGGTGCTTTATTTCGCCTTACCCACCTAGCTTCCTCTCTTCTTATGAACTGGTGTGCCTTTGAGTAAAAACGCTCTAGCGTAGTCGGGGGTTTTCCTACCAACCAGTCTCCGAATTCAGAATCCGGATCCACACCTCGCATCACAGCCATTAGAATTGCATGATCATTGGGATTATTGACTTCAGTCGCCGCCACGTGGAATCTTTGTAAATATTTCTTCAATGACTCCCCAGGATTTTGGATTACACTTGACAGAGACATCACGTCCTTTGGACGAGTAGTGTGTATCCTGAACTGCTCAATAAACTTCTTTGCCAACTCCTCGAAATTGGATATGGACCGTGGAGGAAGTCGGGTGAACCACATAGTAGCGATCCCAGATAGAGTAATTGGAAAGCATCTACAATTGGTTGCATCATTTGCTCTATCTGAATCCATCATCCACTCGTACCTCATGACATGCTGTCTGGGATCAGTCTTTCCCTCATAAGCAGGGATAGTTGGCATACTAAACTTTCTGGGGTACGCCGCCTGCAGCACAATATCTGTGAACGAAGTATGACTTCTTGATACTCCCCAATCATCATTCGATAAGCCCTGATTTTCTTTCATCAATTGCCTGACCATGGCTGTCAGATCTGGTGTTTGTATGGAAGGTGGAAGGTTAGAGTCTGTTCTACGTGACTATCCATGCTGATGCCTCCTCTCCTGGCGATCTGCCAAACGTGCATCTTGAGGTTCGACATCGTTAGCGTTTTGATGGTCTAGGTCTCCAGCCTCCACCCGCACTCTAGTTCCTAAGTTTCCAGCTCTGGCTTGGTCACGGTCTCCAGCTGTTCGAACAGCAGCACCTGCCCGCGCAGTTTCAGTCTTACGGCGCCTACGCCTGGGAGGTTCATCGGATGAAGTTGAGCTGTCGGATGAGGAGTAAGGGGCGGGATTGCCCCCAGCATTCTGTTGCTGTTGTTGAGTGAGTTATGCCATCAGGTTGGCGTTAGCTTGCATCTGCTCTCCTAGTTGTCTTCTGCTTTCCCTGAGTTCTCTCATCAAGTCGTTGAACTCTATTCTGGTGACAACTGGAGTCTGGTCTTGGGTGGCAATTCCTACACCCGGAATCGCTGGCTGATTGCTTGGTCCTGCTTGTTGCACGCTAGCAGTCTCGTGGGCGTCCTCGTTATGAGAAGCTGACCTGGTACGTGGTCTTGCCATTGTAGAGTTATTGGTATAAACTCTGAGTAGAATCAACGGACGTCCTATCAATGAGTCGGATCTTCTTTAGGGGATTTGTTCAATCCAGTAGCTTCAAAGCAGATCCTTGAGGTCTAAAAATTCAATTCTCAGTGAAAGCACCAAAGTGTTAGCACCAAAATTGGTCACTAACCTCGTTGAGAAAGATTGTGTAGAGATATAAGTGATGAAGATAAATTAAACAAGGAAGAATATGCTAATTTAAATGCAGAAAGTAAGAACACCAGATTTATAGTGGTTCAGCGTAATTGCCTACGTCCACTTTGAGGTTAAACTTTATTGGTCTTCTTAATGATTGATTACAAATACAATTTGTAGATCAAATGCTTGAATGAAATTGCTAAGTAAAGAAGATGAGTCTTGAAAATGGCAGAGTCTCCCCAGTGTTCTCCAAAAAAAGGTCCTTTTTCACTGTGCCCCTGCCCCTCTATTTATAGACGAAGATGGGTTGGACTTCCCAGGTGGGCTCGGCAGTTGAACACCTTGGCCCAAATAGAGTGGTCGTTCGTATGCCGAACGGTTGGATGCCGAACCACACTCTCCATGCCGAACGAGGCGCTTGCTGCATGGGAAGAGTAGAACGAATATCAGTAGAAGCCGAACGTGCCTCTGGCCGAACAAAGCGCCTGGCCGAACGATGTCTCTGGCCGACCGATAGCTTTAGCCAAACGAAGCGCCTGGCCGAACGATGTCTCTGGCCGAACGATAGCTTTAGCCGAACGAAGCGCCTGGCCGAACGATGTCTCTGGCCGAATGATAGCTTTAGCCGAACGATGCTTCTGGCCGAACGATGTCTCTGGCCGAACGATGGCTCTTGGCCGGATGTTGCCTTTAGCCGAGTAGTGCCTTTGGCCGAACGATGGTTCCGGCTGAATGATGGCTTGTGACGAACAATACAGACATGCCGAGCAATTGTACACGCCGAACGTCTTCTGATGCCGAATGCTCCTGGATGCCGAGTACTCTTGGATGCCGAGTACTCCTGGATGCCGAGTACTTCCTGGATGCCGAGTACTCCTGGATGCCGAGTACTTCCTGGATGCCGAGTTCTGCTGTATGCCGAGTACCTAATTGCCTGGTCAAATCTCCAGGAAACACTTCATATACTTAGACTCTACTCCTTCTATTTTCCCCATGATCTCTGCTAGTCTAGCATCTTGCCTTTGACTAGTACCAAACCGCTCAACCAAAGTAGGTCTGATCGTCAAACTTGCCAACATCTTTGGCTCTAAATCGTAATGAGGTCTGAAGTTGTAGCGGCAATATAATCCAACTACTTCCACTCTGCGAACATTGCTTCCAAACTGGCATGTCTTCTACTCAATGCATGGGCGATCGCATTTCCCTTACTAGGTGTGTAGGAAATGTCAAAGTCATAGAAGACCAAGAATTCCAACCATCGCTAATGGCAAAGGTTGAGATCCTTTTGGGAGAAAAGGCACTTCAAGGATTTGTGGTCCGTGAACAGCTCGAACCTTTCTCCCAATAAATAGTGCCTTTAGATCTTTAAAGCAAACGCTATCGTCGCCAACTCCAAGTATGAGTCAGATAATTCCTCTCATATAGCTTCAGCTGTCAACTAGCATAGGAAATAACCTTTCCCTTCTGCATCAATATCGCACCTAATTCAGTACCACAGTGTTTGTGTATACTATTAGCTCCTCATTCCCTCCTCGAATGGTCAATACTAGTACACCCTTCAACCTCTCCTTTAGACTCACAAACGCATGCTCACACTTCACGTCCCAAACAAAAGTCTGATTCTTCTTCGTTAAATTGGTTAACGGTGCGACTATCTTCAAGAAGTCTTGATAAAGTGTCTATGATATCTCGACAATCCAAAGAAACTCCTCATATCCATAGCATTCTTGCGTTGGCTCAAATCCTAAACCGCTGCCACCTTGGCAGGATCTACCACAATGCCTTACTTAGAGATGACATGACCCAAGAATCTCACTTCCCTTCTCCAAAAGTGACATTTCGGCTTTTAACTTGTGCCTTCTTAATATTTCAAGCAGAATCCTCAAGTGTGCCTTGTGTTCCTCTTCGGTCCTGGAGTAGACCAGAATATCATCCACGAACACAAGCACGAACTTGTTTAATTGATCCCTGAAGATGCGGTTCATGAGATCAATAAAGTATGTCGAGGCATTAGTTAGCCCGAACGGCATAACCAACCACTCATAGGAACCAGATGGCGGACGAAATGTGGTGATCGACACACTCTCCTTTGCTACCCTCAACTGGTGAAATCCCGTCTCCAAATCCAATTGGGAGAACACCTTCGCACCATGGACCTGATCGAATAATTCATCGATGCATGAGAGTGGCCGCTTGTTCTTCTTTGTCATCTTATTCAGCTCACGGTAATCTACACACAACCTCAGAGATCCATCCGCCTTAGTGGCGAATACTACAGGTGTACCCCACTCGGATATACTCCTACGAATGAATCCTCTCTTCAACAGGTCATTCACTTCACCTCCTAATCCTTCCGCTCTTTGGGTGTCATACGCCTCAAAAGCATAACTATCGGTCTAGCATTCTTCGCTGAGTCTATACAAAACTTAATCTCTCGATGTGACGGTAATTCGGTCACCACCTCAAACACATCCGAACACTCTTTAATGATAAGCACAGATGACAACCCATCCTGTGGACCCTCGAGTGAATATTGAAAGCTAACCATAACCCTATCCTCCGATAGGGAGCTAATCACTACCGTCCGCCTCTCCATAGCCTCAATCGTCACCAACAGCTTCTCGCAATCCACTGCTACTGCATACTTCCTTAACTAGTCCATCCCCAAGATAATCCCGAATCCAACAAAATTCAAACCAAAGTAATCACAAACAAAATAGCATCCATGACTCGATAAGACCAAACCATGACAAACTATACACAAGCTAGTGGAGCCTCAAACAAGGTTCGTCACAATCAAAAGTCGGTCAACTATTTCGGATTTCAATCCCAATCTATCTACTAGATCACTAGATATGAAGGAATGTGAAGCCCCAGTATCGAATAAAAAACATATGGGAACATCATAAATGGAAAGCATACCTTGAATAACAACACTCTTCCCCTTCTCTTTCCCTAAGGGAGTACTCGACAAAGTCAGAACTTACATCCAAGCATATGCCTTCACTACCTACTTCTGCTACGCTGGTCCTGGATAACTTTTCTGCATATGTCCAAACTTGCCACAGTTGTAGCACTTCTTCTATCCATCAGTTTTGTAGTCTCTGATTAGATGACCCTTATCTCCACAACCAAAACAAATGGGCTCATATTTACCTTCCTTCTTAGCATTCTTTCCCTGAGACTGCTTTCTCTTTCCATTCCATTTCTTCTTGCCTCCACCACCTTATTGCGGTTTTGGCTCTTCCTTAGCAACAACAACTGATTTGATCTTGGGGTATAAACTCTCTTTGCAAAGAGCTTTCTCAACAAGTCTCATGAATGGACTAACTCCTCCAAATAATCATCCAAACCCATGATAAATTTTTCATTCTTCCTCAACAAAGTGTCGATGAAAGACGTCCTGTACTTTAAAAAAGCATCGAACTCAGCAATATACTCGAAGATGGACATGTCTCCCTGCTTCAAATCAGCAAATCTCCCGAATAACACCGACTTTTGAGCTGCCGAAACAAACTTCTCCTCAAACTGGTCCCAAGTGAACTGATCCTCCAGTGTTGCAATAGTAATGGCATTCCACCATTTCATGGCCCATCCTTGAAGTTGTCTAGAGGCCAACTTCCTTTTCATGGCATCATCTACCTCCATGTCACCAAAAATACACTTGTAGGTGACTAACCAATCCTGCACTTCACTGGTCGACTCTGTTCCAAAAATGGCTTGCCTCCCAAGGTGGAGTAATCTTTGCTAGCTTGGCAAAGTCAGTCCTCGGCGCTTGCACTTGAGCACCACCACTAATAGCAAAATTTAGAGTGGTTGCTAGGGCATTCTACAACATGTTTGTTATCATTGCATTGTACATAGCTTGCAAGTCAAGGTTAGCAGCCTCCGAACCCACTCCTTCCTCAACTTCGATGGTGGAGTTCCTCACAATGTTTCTTATTTGCTAGCTCATTCTCGATCTACAATAAAAATGATCAGTCTCTCAAAAATAAAACTGTGTCGATTATACTCATGTGTGCATGCAACTTATATACTATATACACTACTATATAGTTTTGATAATCAAAATATATAACAAGTATGCACTCTCTCGTATATATATACTTTCAATCCAGTCTAGGGTGACAGCATATTTCCAATTTCTACTGGACCATGGTATCAACCTAAGTTAATCGTGTAACCTAAGCTCTGATACCAAATGTGAGGACCTTCCTATGCCACCGACAACCAATATACATAAATAGTGCGATGCTATCGTGCTCGGCCGATGTAGGATGATCATCAAGGTTTGTAAATGAAATAAAACATCACAAACCTATTATATATCTCACAGCACATGGAATAAAATATAATGTATAACACAGATATAAAACAGAAGAGACAATAATAATTAAGTGATCCAAATATTAGAGTACAGATATACAAAGTTATACATCAGGTAATAGAGTTTATACAAATAGAAACAAACTCGAATAAAATATCTCATAACATTAATAGTAAGCAAGCACTGCTATGACTCCACAGTAATGCACAACGGAATAAGCATAGAAATCCATACATAATACGAGATAACTCCCTCCAGCTCATCCTTCACAAAACTACTATATCGCACGTAGACCTGCTATCTAGTCTACCCATTTAAGAGTACCCAAGATAATAAGAAGCAAAGCATAAAATCTAGAGTCAGACAACATTATGGTGTGAGTGGTAAATGAATCTCAAAATACTATACAAGTCAATATAGTAAGGAACAAGGGTATACGAACCATACTTGACATGTCTCTACAATAAAAAATTATCACATAATGAACATAATATGCTACTCTACGAATATAGTAAGGGTATACTGCAAACCAAGTATGATGGTTGGTGTCCAGGTATCCCTATCCCTATTACCTATCCCCGGTGACATCTTTAGAGTTATAGACTATGAAAGAAGACAACCAAAACAACCATAACATTCATCAAACAATCCTCACTACTACTCAGTATGTTGTGGACATATGATAACTCCTATGACCAAGCTCATGTCAAGGACTAATGGAAATCCTGGTTTTTAGTGTACTCACTTAACTTGAGCCCGAAGCTGATACTACTCCCAAATCCACTGGTCCAGGGTATACAGATCCTTTCAAATGATCCGGGGTTGCCTTTCAGAGTACCCATGAGTGTCCTCTCAATACCCTACTTTCGAGTACATCAGAAAACACTCTGCATATCAACGATCCCATAGCAAGTGTATCCGAGCCCCTTCCTTGCTCCATCTAGTCTCCATTATTCTTGAGGAACCATTCCACGTTCCTCCGTTCCATGATAGAACCATTCAAAACGTTCTATCCACGAATCACCCTTCCTAGAACTTGCCCTTTGTGGGCAACTATTCTCACGACTCCTTTCAACATCGAGCCATCATCATCAAAACCTAACTCCTTTCACCATCGAGTTACCTTTATTTAAGTCCCGAAGCTATCATCAATGCCTCTACATCGACATCAAACCCCAAGCCAACAAACAGACATCTTTAGCATGACCCACAGAGCCTCTACTTCTCTTCTTGAAAGTTTGACCCTGACCTCATCAAAGAAAACCTCTCCTTACCGATCAAAAGCTATCGGTACCAAGTTGGGTACTTAGCCAATATTGGCTAATTTTCTTTACTTGCTTCTAGTGTTCCATCTTCCAATTGCTTTGACCCTATCACTACCCACAAAAGCTCATGGCATCAACTCCAAAGCTCCCAGTATAAAATCCAAAAGCTTTCGTTTCCATGCCCTCCCAAGCTTTTGATATATAGCCAATACTTAGTCAAATTTTTACACTTGACCTTCACTCATCACCCTTAGCCTTGACTTGAAGAACTAAACATCCATCGAGCACTTTGCACCAAAAAGCACTCGGTATTGACCAAAAGCTCTCGGTATTGAGTCCTCTCCTTAGCTTTAATATTTGTGCGACTTGATTCATGGGCTTCTCCTATGCTCCATAACCCCTGCTCCAAGCTTCATCCAGTTCTGACTATCTTTGCCTTCAATTTGCTAATTCGACCACTCCTTTCCTAACCACCTAAAAGCACTAGCAAATCACATCAAATCACACCATACAAACATGGAATATCATACACATACATCCATTCACACATGCAATACATAATAACATGATAATCAAGTAAATCCTAATCTAAATCTAGCTTTTACTCTAGCATATGAATATGAACAAAAAGAGTTGCAAAACCATTTAAAACCACATTGAAACATTTAAAATTTGACCATAAACATATATTAGGATGTGATTAAAGTTAGGAAACATTTTAGGATTGAAATTATGTTAAAATTCCAATTTTAACCGTATGAATGTTCATATTAAAGTGAGAGGTCAAGAACCACTCACCAAATACCCAAAATACCAATTTTTCTCCTTAGATCTGAAGTGGACAGTAAGGAAGAGGTATGCAGATCAACTAAAATGATAATCTCAAGCTTCTATACACTAATCACCCTTCTAAGTAATTATTTGGCTAAGATCAATAAGGAAACGATAGGTTTTTCGATGAAATTAGGGTTAATTAGAGGTTTAGAGCTATTTTAAAGAAGAGGGAAATGATTTAGATTAGTCCCTACTGCCTCCCCTTAGCACAAATTTTGAGATGGGTTAGTGGGTCTGAGCACGGGCTTAGTTAATTACCTACTAATGCAGGCCAGTAGCAGCCAAAACTTAAAACAACTATAACTTTCAAATGGTAAATCCGTTTTTCTGTTATGACCCCTCTATGGAATGGTAAACCAACATCCTGAAGCAATGAAAATCTTTTGAGACCCAGCAAAATGTTTAAGTCCAAACAAGGTTTTCAGGGTCAAAATAGTCACACAGAAATTCAGCAAAAATCATAGATATAGAAAATGTCCCTAAGAGTCACTTCCTAAATTTTAGAGTCATGTGACCTCATATAAATAAAATAGAAATACTATACAATCCTCCGATACGTAAAATACAGGTAGTTGCGCTAAACCTCCGTTAATCCTAATTCCATTAAAAAGCTTACCTTTTTCTTAATAATCTTACACTAAATCATCCTTAATGGGGTAATTAGCATAGAGGGATTCAAAATTATCGTTTATGGATGATTTGAATTATTTCTCCTTGTTGTCCATTTCAGATCTAAGGATAAAAGTGGTAATTTTGGGTATTAGGTGAGTGGTTCTTGACCTCTCACTATCCTATGCATGTTAATATGGTTAAATTAGTGTTATCAACATGGTTTGATCCTAAAATGTTTTCTAACTTTAATCGCATTTTTTATACATGTTTATAGCCGAAATTAAAATGATTTAAAATGGTTTTAAAAAGATTTTGCAACCTCTTTTGACCATATTGACATGCTAGTGTAAAAGTTAGATCTAGGCTAGAAATTGTACGATAATCATGTTCGAATGTGTTATATGTGTTTGATGTATGTTTTTGGATGATATTGTTGTTTGGATGTTTTTGCTTTGATATGGTTTGCTAGTGCTTTCAGGTAATTAGGAATTGGTAGGTGAAATGGGCAAAGTGAAACCAAATTTGCTCAAAATCAGATGAAGCTTGGAGGAGGGGCTTTCTAGCATGGGAAGCTCACGATTCAAGTCTCACCAGATTCTAGTCGGTAGAATGTGTTCATGAGGAGTGGTTTTTTATTAGAAAAAATCAAGTCAGTAGAAGACGGTTTGGGTTGTGCTTCAGGTTAGAGGAGCTAAAACTTTGAGGAATTCTTCGAGGCAAGCAAGAAAGAAGATTCTATGGGATAAGATCTAAAAATTGGCTAAGTACAGGACCCGGTACCAAGCACTTCTAGTCGGTACCGACTTGTTTTTCCTTAGAGCGGGTCGATGATTTAGACTTAGGAGCTTGAGGGAAATGGTGCTGGAGAATTACCTAGCCAAAATTGACAAAGCATACCACTCAGTACTGAGTAGATTGGGTCGGTGCCGAGTTATATTTTTTGGTTTGATCGGGGTGAAACTTCTAGGAGGGGAAGTATAGGCTCTACAGGTCATGTTGAAGGTGTTTGTTTGCATGTTTGGGGTTTGTTGGCGATGTAATGACATGATGATAGATTCGGGACTTCGATGATGGTAACTCGATGGTGAATGGAGTTAGGTTCCGATGACGGTGGCTCAATGTTGAAAGGAGTCATGAGAATGATTATCTACAAAGGGCAGGTTTTAGGAAGGGTGACTCATGAATAGGATGTTGAATGGTCCTATCGTGGAAAGGAAGAATGTGGAATGGTTCCTAGAGGATAATGGAAACTAGATGGAGCAAGGAAAGGGCTTGAATATGTATGCTAGGAGATCGTTGATGCATGGAGCATTTTCTGATGTACTCACAAGCAAGGGTATTGTGAGTGCACTCATGGGTACTTTGTTTGTTTACCCGGATCGATGGAATGGATCCATATACCATGGACCGGTGGAATGGATTTAGTATCAACTTCGGGCTAAAGGCGAGTACATTGAAAACCAGGATTTATCCATTAATCCCTGGTAGAGGAATGGTCCTATGAGTTATCATATATCCGAGGCACAATGAGTGATAGTGATGATTGTTTGATGGATGCTATGGTTGCTTGGATTGTTTCTCCTGTAGTTTATCACTCTAGGGATGTCGCTTAAGGTTGGTATTGTGGATAAGGATACCTGGACACCCGTCATTGTACTTAGGTTATGGTACACGCTTATGATATTGTAGAGTAGCATATTATGTTCGTTATGTGCTAACTCTTTGGTTACAGAGATAGGTCAGGTATGGTTCGTATACCCTTGTTCCTTACTATATCGACTTGCATGGTATTTTGAGATTCATCTATCGCTCACAGCAAACTGTTGTCTGACTTGAGGTTTTATACCTGCTTCTTATTATCTCAGGTACTTTTAAATGAGTAGACAAGACAACATGTCGATGTGAGATGTGGTAGTTGTGCATAAGATGAGCTGGATTAAGCTTTCTCATATTATATATGGATTGCTATGCTTATTCCACTGCGCAACACCATGGAGCCTTGATAGTGTTTGCTTATTATTATGAGATGATTATTTGAGTTTATATCCACTTTGTATAAACTCTATTACTATGTTGTATAACTCTGTAGATCTATGCTCTGGTATTTGGGTTCACTTAGTATTACTATATCTCCTGTTTTATATCTGTGATGTATATTATATTTCATTCCATGCACTATGAGATATACGACAGGTTCTATGATGTTTTATTCCTTTTTAACCCTTGACAATCGTCCTACATTAGCCAGGCATGGCAGTAGTGCACTATTTAGTTATATTAGGTATCGGTAGTATGCAACTGTCATCACATTTGGTATTGGAGCTCTAGTTACATGATTAACCTGAGTTGATATTGTGGTCTAGTAGAGATAGGGAAGGAATTATCATCCTAGACTAGATCGAAAATATGGTGTGTATATATACGAGAGAGAGCTTACCTGTCATATATTTTGGTTTTCAAAACTTTATAGTCATATATATAGTTTATAAATCACATGCAGTCATGATAACAGTTGATGCAGTTTTCTTATACAAGAGACTGATCATTCTTGTTGTAGATCAAGAAAGGCCAGCATATAAGAAACACCGTTGAGAACTCCATCTCCGGAGTTGAAGAAGGAGCGGGTTCGGGGGCTGCTAACCCTGACTAGCAGGCAATGTTTAATGCAATGATGGCAACCATGTTGTAAAATGCCCAAGCAACCGCTCCAAATGTTGTTGTAGGTGGTGTTGCTCAAGTGCAGGCACTCAAGCCGATTTTGCTAAGCTGAGCAAAGACTTAGCTAGTCTAGGTGGCAAACCGTTCCAAGGAATGCAATCGACTATGGAAGTGCAAGACTGCTTGGACACTACAAGAGAATTTTTGATGACCTCGAACTAGACGATGCTATGAAGAGGAGATTGGCTTCTCGATAACTCCAAAAGAGAGCCATGAATTGGTGAAACGCTATTAGAATTGCTACACTCGAGGACTAATTCACTTGGGACCAGTTCAAAGCCTGATTTGAGAAGAAGTTCATTTCGGCTGCTCAAAAGTTGATGCTATTTAGGAAATTTACCGATTGAAGCATGAGGACATGTATGTTTCTTAGTATGTTGCTAAGTTCGATGCTTTGTCAAAGTACGACATGCCCTTCATCAACACTTCATTAAGGAAGAATGAGAAATTGCTTGTGTGTTTGGATGATTATCTAAGGGAGAAATTGGTGAGTCATATCGATGAGCCATTTGAGAGACTTGTCGAGAAAGCTCTTCGCCGTTGGAGTTGGTAACCTAAGTCCAAATTAGTTGTTGTTAATGAAAAGCCAAAACCACAGCAAGGTGGCGAAAGCCGTTTTAGGGAAAGAATGCTCGAAAGAAGGCTAAATGGGATTCTGTATGTTATGGTTGTGGAGACAAAGGTCACTTAATCAGAGATTACAAAGCTGATGGAAAGAAGAAGTGTTACAACTGCGGCAAATTTGGACATATGCAGAAGAATTACCTAGAACCAGCACAGTATAAGTAGGTTATGAAGGCATATGCTTTGGATGCTATTCCTACTTCATCGAGTGCTCCCTCGGTGAAAGAGAAGGGGAAGGGCGTCGTCATTCAAGGTAAGTGTAAATCCCCCACTTGGAGGCCTAAAACTAACGGCTATGGATGTTGCAGTCATCCATAGTTATTAATCTTCGACGACCAAATACGGTAATGTTAGATACATTGATATGACAGAAATACAAGAATATGGAAAAAAATTAAAACATTAAACAAGTTCCACATTCCATTCCAAAATATTTCAAATTCATTACATAATCCCAGTACGAGAACCACGTTCAGAGAAAATATATTTATTACAACATACGCCAAGAGTGACATATGAAGATGCCCCCTTGGATGATCAGAGCATATATATAGGCAATTTAAACAACTTTGCCTTTATAACAACAACACGGCAAAATCAAAATAAGAGAAAACTCTAGATAGCTATCATGCCTCATGCATGTCTCCAGAAGCTTATTCGTCTAAAGAGGTGCCTGAAAACCTCAACTCTCAAACTAATCAAAATCAATTGATACTCGAGAGTTTAAGGAGAAAACATAAACTTCGAGTCAGACATAAAGCCTGATATGAATAATAATCTACCATCTCAAACTATTTAGATATCTAGTGAGACCACGCCGCTTAACGGAACGGGTTTTCCCCGCACTAGTACTCTAAAACCTTTATAAAAGCATATATTGTGCTCCTGCATCCACAATGGTTAAAACATCTCAAAATAATATGATGATATGCAAAACAAGTAAATCAATTCTGGATTACCCATCCCCATTAATTTTGACTATCCGTCTTAGTTATAGTTTCTAAGGTTACTATTAACCTATTAGTTTTCATGGGCTGACTAATAACCTGTTTAATACTTATCGACTCCCTATCCAGTTTCATAGTTTTCATGGGATTAATATTAACCTATTTAAATTTATAGACTACCTGCCTTATTTCATAGTTTTCATGGACCACTAAGAACTTATTAGCCCCTGCTAATAACATCATTGTTTCATGGGTTCTCCTTGAACCTATTGGTAACCACAATAACTTCCCTCTTATCCTAGTTTTCATGGATTGACTAGGAACCTATCGACATCTGCCAATAGCTTAATCCGGATATAGTTTTCATGGGTTCACTACAAACCTATTAGCCCTTGCCAATAACTCTATCTAATTATAGTTTTCATCGGTTTACTATGAACATGTCTCTCTGACAACTTCTTTTATACATAGTTTTCATAGGTTTACTATAAACATGTCTCCCTGACAACTTCTTTAATCGTTATTTTAGCATCCTATATTCTGGTCTTCCTGACCTCTTGGATGCAATTCTACTCATTCAGGAGTCTACTTAATTTATATTCACTACTGGGTCAACCTAGCTGGTTATTCTGCACTTCCCCAAAATACAGTTATGGGTTCATTACAATGTGAATATATACTTATATGAAGAAGCAAACATAATAACTTGGTTAATCCCTTTAACCTTTTAATCATAGAAAACTTCTTCAAAAACTCCATACTTAAAATCATATCAAACTCTTTTATTTATGCCATGGTTTTCCTTTAAAATGAGATTGGGTTATTTGTTTTGAAAACCAAGGCTTTTGAAACCTTAAAACATTACTTTCGAAACCCCTGGATAACCTCCTTCGAAAGTGTAGAAAACTTGTTTTCAAAACATTACATATAAACCTTTCGAAGCTCTTTAAATCATCTCTTTCGAAACCAAAACATACCTTTCGAAAGTATTAAAACATTACTTAATAATCCTTAGAAACATAGCCTCAAAACCAATGAAAGTACCATATTTTAAACCATTGGGTTTACTCAAAAACATCTTTTGCATCAAAGTGAATAACACGAAAGTACCCTTTCGAAACCTTTAAACTTCTTATAAAACTGTTTGGGGAAATTTGATGGCGTCGGCACCATTCTTTCGAAAGCTTCAAAACATTTAAGAAAAACTCTGAAGGATAGCATCGAAACCCTCTTTCGAAGCCGTTGCCTTCAGAACCCTTGAAACCTTTCGAAAGCATCTAGAAAGTGGCTTAGTACATCTTTAAAACAAAAGCTACCCTTTGAAAGCATTGATGACTTCAATACACTCGAAAGGCAAAAGAACGACAGCAGGGTTTCGACTAGGTTGGAACCATCATTTTTGAAAGCATTGTTTTATAAACAAGGGGCTCATTCGAAAGCATCACACTTATAGATGAAAGATTGCAACCTTCTTCGAAAGCTATTTAGAAAAAACCCTTTCGATAGCCTATGTTTCGACTCCTTCAAAAGCTTTAATAAAACAAAGGCAGGCGCTTAACATTTGAAAAAAAAGCAAAGGTTTTGACCCCATCGGAAGCAGTGCTTTCGACACCATGCCTTCCGCCTTTCTCCTATCCACTACGTACCCATGTTGATACCTTGTGTATTTGTTTTGGCTTTGTGGGGTTTCGACTTGATTGAAGGTGGAAGCTGTTGGTCGAAAGGTGCTTCTAATAGAGGCGGAACCCACTTTTCTAGGTAAATCCGATTTTATGCTAATTAAAGCAAACACTTTCTAACTAACCTGTCCACTTGTAAGCATATGATTAGTTGCCTCAACTTTTCAAATCCTTTACACAAAATAACTGCCGCATAATTTTAGATCTAAACCAAGATTAATTTAACAAATAAGCCCTTCATTAAGCAAAACCAATAATGCAAATAAGTCCTTCTTTTAAAATATTTTCATTTCCATAGTAAATCACTTAGGAAAAATTCCCATAAATCACAAAAATTCATTTTTAACATGTTATCTAACATATCTAAAATTCAGATCCAAATTCTCAATATAATTTTTGAAATAAATTTCTAAGCCCAATTAACCATATTTTCCTTTGAAAATTCGTAATAATCTTTCCATAGCTTGGAAAATTATCAAAATTAAAACCCAACTTCAAAATCATGTTTTGCATAACAAATAAATTCCTCATGGTATTTGAAATCAATTATAATCGGTTTTACCCTTAAGACCGTGAAAAATCATTTTTAAACAATCTTGTTTAAATCTAACATATTATTATCCAAGCATATCATCATCCAAATCATCATAAAAAGGGATTTAATCTTAAATCCAAAAACAAATGATTAGAAATAAAATAAAGATGGTATAAATTATTATTCACCTTGATTATGATAAGGAAATTGGATTGAGATTAATTTTCCTAAGCTTGAATCCCTAGCTTTAGATTGAATTCCTCTTTTTCTTTCTTTGTTAATGGCCGGCTCCTCTATTAATTTGCATTTGATTGTTTTTGTAAAAATGAGAAAAATGAACGTGAATGGTATAAGGAACGAAAATATATAAGGGATATCGTAATAAGGTGCGGCTAATTCCAAATATACCCTTGTGTAATTTAATTAGCTTACAAACCATTCTTAAGCCCATTTAATTTATTAAGCACGACCTTAATTTATTTTCATATCTCAATCCCCTTATCACTCTAATTATTTACATTATTCTATTTAATTTATCTAATTAAATCTCTTGAATAATTTTATCGAAAATTAGGGGTGTTACAAGCTCCTCTCCTTAAAGAATTTCGTCCTCGAAATTCAATAAGGACTAAATACTAAACAAAGCAATCATCTGTAACCACTTCTAACAACCATACTAGTCTACCTGACTAGCAATTATCTATATAAATCTAATATAGACATACCCTCAAAGCATACCAGAATAAGTATCTTGAATCTTGTCCTCAGTCTCCTAAGTACAGTCCTTCTCGTTGTCGCTCCACTGAACTTTCACCAACTTGACTGTCTTGTTCCTCAATCTTTTCTCATCTCTCACTACCACTCGAACTGGTTGTCTAAAAAAGTCAAATTTGGCTCTAGTATCAAATCTTCCAACCCTGTTGGAGGAACAATATTCTCTGGATCATGCACATACTTGCGAAGATGAGACACATGAAATACATTATGGACATCCGCTTTACTGCTCGGCAATTCTACTCGGCATGCGAGCTTTCCAATCCTCTTTGTAATCTGGAATAGACCAACATATCTCGGTGCCAGCTTTCCTGACCTCGTGAACTGTACCACACCCTTCATTGGTGATACTGTAATGAAAACCTTATCTCCAACTGAGAATTCTAGGTCCTTACACCTCTTATCTGCGTAACTCTTCTATCTGGACTGAGCTTCCTTCATCCTTTCTCGGATTAACTCAATCTTCTCTGACGCCTCTCTAACCAAATCTGGACCTAAGACTAATCTGTCTCCAGTCTCTAACTAATATGCCGGCGATTTGCAAGGCCTTCTATACAAAGCTTCAAAAGGTGCCATTCCTATACTAGTCAGATAACTATTATTATAGGAAAACTCAACCAAATGTAGGTGATCCTCCCAAGATCCATCAAAGTCCAATACACAAGCTCTCAACAAATCCTCAAGTACCTTATTTACTCTCTCTGTCTGCCCATCCGTTTGAGGGTGAAATGCAGTACTCATCTTGAGCTTAGTGCCTAACACATCCTGTAGACTCTTCCAGAATTCACTAGTGAACAAAGTATTTCTATCGCTGACTATGCTACTAGGAATCCCATATAGTCTAACTATGTTCTTCATGAACAACTTAGCTAAAACATGTGCCGTTCTGGTTGACTTAACTGGAATGAAATGGGTACTCTTGGTCAACCTGTCCATTATGACCCATATACTTTCATTTCCTCTATTTGACCTTGGCAACTCATCTATAAAATTCATGGATATCGAATCCCATTTCCAAATTGGAATCCCTAAAGGCTGAAGCAACCCACTCGGCTTCTGATGTTCGGCTTTCACTTGGTGACAGTTTTCACACTGCCTAACCCACAAGCCAACATCCCTCTTCATACCTTCCCAATAAAAGCTCCTCTTCATATCTTGATACATCTTTTTCCCTCTAGGATGAATCGTAAACTTGGATCGATGACATTATTCAAGAACTTCTTTCCTCAAGTCCTCAACATTTGAAACGCACAATCGTCCCTTCTTTCTCAACCATCCTCTCTAGTCAAGACTAATATCTTTCAGATCATCGATCTCAGTTCCAACCTCAAGCCTTCTAATCCTCTCAACTAATACTGGATCCTGCTTCTTCTTAGAAGCTATCCTTTCGATCAATACTGGTCGAACTTCTAAACAAGACAACATAGCGGTACTTTGACTAGAACTACTAGTCGATCTTAACTGCACACTACAAGTAATCAAAGCTTCAAATCCTTCCATTCCGCCAACATAGCTAACACCACATTCTAAAGTTTCCTACTAAGAGCATCCACTACTTTATTACCTTTCCCTGGAGTATACTCTATATCAAAATCATAAGCAGCCAAAAACTCCAGCCACCTCTTTTGTCTCATATTCAACTCCTTTTGAGAGAATAAGTAACTTAAATACTTATGATCTATGTATAGCTCAAACCTCCCCCTTAATAGATAATGCCTCCAAATCTTCAATGCGAAGATCACCACAACCAACTCCAAATCATGAGTAGGATATCTCAATTCATGCGGACTAAGCTGTCATGAAGCGTAGGCAATCACTTTACCCTTCTGCATCAACATAGTTCCCAATCTAGTTCCACATGCATCGGTATACACCACCATCCTTGGTTCCGTCTGGAACTACTAACACAGGTGCATTAGTCAACAAATGCTTTAACTTAAGGAATGCTTCCTTACATTTGTCAGACCAGACAAACTTCACCTCCTTCCTGGTTAGCTTAGTCAAAGGCGCTGTTATCTGCGAGAAATCCTTAATGAATCTCTGGTAATAGCCGGTAAGTCCAAGAAAACTTCTAATCTCAGTCACCGTCTCTGGTCTCTTCCAATTATTAACAGCTTCGATCTTATCTGGATCGACTGACAAGCCCTTCTCTGAAACCACGTGACCAAGAAACTTACATCTTTCTTCCAAAAATGACACTTGGAAAACTTCGCCTTCAGCTGATGATGTCTCAGTGTCTCAAACACAACTCTAAGATGATCTTCATGCTCCCTTTCACTCTTAGAGTATACCAAAATGTCATCTATAAACACCAACACGAACCTATCCAAATACTCTTGGAAAACTCAGTTCAACAAATCCACGAAGAAAGAAAGTGCATTCGTTAACCTGAATGCATTACTAACCACTCATATGAATTATACCTAGTCTGAAATGTTGCCAAAGGAATACTATCCTCTGCCACTCTTAACTGGTGGAAACCTATCGCCAAATCCAACTGGGAAAACACTCTGGCTCCACACAACTGATCAAATAGATCATCAATTTTCAACAAAGGATACTTATTCTTAATCGTCCTTTCGTTCAACTTACGATAGCGATACACATCCTCAACGACCCATCTGGTTTCTTCACGAATACCGCGGCTGCTCCCCAAGGCGAACTGTTTGGTCTAATAAATTTCCTTCCTTCTAGATCCACCAGTTGCACCTTTAATTCCTTCATCTCAGTAGGTGTCATCCTACTAGGTGGTCTACTCACAGGTTCAGCTCCTGGCACAAGATCTATTCGAAACTCAACTGCTCGTTTCGGTGGTAGTCCTATGACTGGCTCAAAGACATCTACAAACTCTCTTGCTACTTGAACCTGACCTAACTCTTCTCCCACTTCCATGGCACTTAACAAAGCACAACTACTCTGGTCAGAATTCTCCACTGAGAATATGATTCAGTTATGACTATCTTGGTGTCTCAGTGATATTTCACCATCCTGGCAAAATATCGTAGCCTTATATTTGCTCAACCAATCCATACCCAAAATGATTCCAAAATCTATGAAATTGAAAACATATAGACAACATGCAAACTTATGACCTAACAAATCCATTTCTAACTGGTCACATCTCATCCCCAGAGTTGCATACCCTCATATTAGATTTGCAACCCTTAAGGAAGTAACAATGTATGTAGGTTCTAAGCATAACCTATCAACCAAACACTGGGATATAAATGAATGTGATGCACCAGTATCAAATAGTATCCTAACTGGTATACTTTGAATCAAAAACGTACCTTCCATCATAATCTTCCCTTTTTCAACTGCAGTTGGCTTTGCAGATTATTGTTCGACAGCAAGGACCTTTTCCTTGTCCGCCCTGACGGCTCTGGGAACTGGTTCTTATAATGCCCAACTTGGTCACAGTTGAAGCACTTGACATTCTTCTTATCTGCAGCCTTCTTCCCCTTGCCCGACCGGAACTCATGAGCATAATGACCCTTCTTGTCACACTTGAAGCAAACTAAATCAACTTTAGCCCTCTTGGAAGCATCTCCCTTCTGGGCTCCCTTCTTTTTAAAGAACTTTCTTTTCATCTCCTAAGAACCCTGGATTTCCACTGGCTTCTCTCTAGCACAAACAACAAGCATCTCACCATGGCAAATTGCCATCTCCACCACTACATTACTAGGATCACGAAGATGTGGTAAGGTCGCCCTAGCAATCTCCATCCTCAGTCCCCTAATGAACCTCTCATTCCTCCTGATAACAATGTCTATAGTATTATATTCATAACGGGACAACTCATCAAACTTAGTGGCATACTCAACAACCGCCATCTCTCTACTCCAGATCCAAAAACTTCCTCAGCAGCGCTGATTTAGCAGCCTCAGACATAAACCTCTATTCAAATATCCTTTGAAAATTAGCCCAAGTCAATTCCTCCTCCTTAACTCCGATAGTATCACTGCTCCACCAATGAAGTGCTGACCCTTGCAACTGCCTAGAGGCCAACCTTCTCTTCTGCTCATCATCTAAACCCAAATCAGCAAAGATACGCTCACAATGCAACAGCCAATTCTCTACCTCTATGGCATTCTCCGTTCCCATAAATGGCTTTCCACAAGGACTAGTGTAATCTCTGCTCGGCTTAGCATAATTATTCCTAACTGGAGCCATAGGATTAGCTCCTCCAACATTTCCAGCAACTCCTGCTTGCATCATATCGAAGAAGGACTGATACATCGCCCCCATATCTACTGGTGGATTCCCAGCACCCACATTGGCATTAGCATTTTGGTTAGCATTAGCCTGTCGACCTTGGTTCCTCCTGGTATTAGGTCGAAAATTTCCATTGGTTGTGGTGCATCCTCCACCGAGATTTCCTCTTCCGTTTCCTACTTCCAGATCCTCTTTATCATAAATCTGCATACGAGTCTTAGTAAGATACAGAAGAAGGGTCTAAGGGAGAGGGGAATACGTACTCATATATATATATATATATATATCAAATACAAGTACGTTACTATAGCGTTAACTCAAACCCCGATCTTATTTTCTAATTCATTGGATTATGTTTGAAAATCTTTTAGGTTTAAATTTCATAAACCTATGCTCTGATACCAACTTGTAATATCCCCCACTTGGAGGCCCAAAACTAACGGCTACAGATGCTGCAGTCATTCATAGTTATTAATCCTCGGCGATCAAATACGGTAATGTTAGACACATTGATATGACAGAAACATAAGAATATGGAAAAAAATTAAAATATCAAACAAGTTCCATATTCCATTCCAAAACATTTCAAATTCATTACATAATCCTAGTACGAGAACCACGTTCAGAGAAAAAATATTTATTACAACATACGCCAAGAGCGACATATGAAGATTCCCCCTTGGATGATTAGAGTATATATATAGGCAATTTAAACAACTTTGCCTTTACAACAACACGGCGGAATCAAAATAAGAGAAAACTCTAGATAGCTATCATGCCTCTTGCATGTCTCCAGAAGCTTATTCGTCTAAAGAGGTACCTGAAAACCTCAACTCTCAAACTACTCAAAATCAATTGATACCCAAGAGTTTAAGGGGAAAACATAAACTTCGAGTTAGACATAAAGCTTGGTATGAATAATAATCTACCATCTCAAACTATTTAGATATCTAGTGAGACCACGCCGCTTAACGGAACGGGTTTTCCCCGCACTAGTACTCTAAAACCTTTATAAAAGCATATATTGTGCTCCTACATCCATAATGGTTAAAACATCTCAAAATAATATGATGATATGCAAAATAAGTAAATCAATTATGGATTACCCATCCCTATTCATTTTGACTATCTGTCTTAGTTATAGTTTCTAGGGTTACTACTAACCTATTAGTTTTCATGGGCTGACTAATAACCTGTTTAATACTTTTGGACTCCCTGTCCAGTTTCACAGTTTTCATGGGCTTACTATTAACATGTTAAAATTTATGGACTCCCTGCCCTATTTCATAGTTTTATGGGATCACTAAGAACCTATTGGCTCCTGCCAATAACATCATTATTTCATGGGTTCTCCCTGAACCTAATGGTAATTCCAATAACTTCCCTCTTATCCTAGTTTTCATGGGTTGACTAGGAACCTATTGACATATGTCAATATCTTAATCCAGATATAGTTTTCATGGGTTCACCACAAACCTATTGGCCCTTGCAATTAAATCTATCTAATTATAGTTTTCATGGGTTTACTATGAACCTGTCTCCCTGACAACTTCTTTTATATATAGTTTTCATGGGTTTACTATGAACTTGTCTCCCTGACAACTTCTTTAATCATTATTTTAGCCTCCTATATTCTGGTCTTCCTGACCTCCTGGATGGAATTCTACTCATTCAGGAGTTTACTTAATTTATATTCACAACTGGGTTAACCTAGCTGGTTATTCTGCCCTTCCCTAAAATACAGTTATGGGTCCATTACAATGTGAATATATACATATATGAAGAAACAAATATAATAACTTGGTTAATCCCTTTAACCTATTAATCAAGGAAAACTTCTTCAAAAACTCCATACTTAAAATCATATCAAACTCTTTTATTTATGCCATAGTTTTCCTTTAAAATGAGTTTGGGTTATTTGTTTTGATAACTAAGGCTTTCAAAACCTTAAAACATTACTTTCAAAACCCCTGTATAACCTCCTTCGAAAGCATAGAAAACTTCTTTTCAAAACATTACATATAAACCTTTCGAAGCTCTTTAAATCATCTCTTTCGAAACCAAAACATACCTTTCAAAAGTATCAAAACATTACTTAATAATCCTTAGAAACATAGCCTCGAAACCAATAAAAGTACCCCTTTCGAAACCTTGGGTTTACTCAAAAACATCTTTTGGGTCAAAGTGAATATATACGAAAGTACCCCTTTCGAAACCTTTAAACTTCTTATAAAACTGTTTGGAGAAAGTAATACCAAATTGCACCTACAGTTATTAATAAGTTGTTTAATTTTGGGAAATCAATTTTGAAATGTCATGAGATTTTTAACCTTGGTACTAATACGATTGTTCATCCTGGAAATAATACTTCTTTTTGGCATGATCTTTGGATTTCTGTCATTCCTCTTAGGATAGAATTTGAAGAGCTTTACAAAATTTGTAACTTTAAGAATGCCTTAATTTTAGATGTTTTTTCTCTGGAGAATGATCCACCTTGGAATTTTAGTTTTAATAGAATTTTAGAAGGTACAACTCTTAGGCAACTATCTTTGCTTTATGCTAGATTGAATTAAATAATATTGATAACGAAAATGATATATTAACCGAGAATGGGATAAGAGTAAGAAATTTATTTCAAATTCTTTTTATAAATTTCTTAATTTCTCAGACGTATTAAATAACTCTTTTAAATTTATTTGGAAAACAGATGCTCCTCCTAAATCTAAAATTCATATGTGGTCAATCATGCATGGAAAATTAAATACTGTTTGTACCAAAATTAGGCACAACACTCTTTGGAAGTATTTGAAGAGATAAAATGAAGAAGTTAAATGGAAAAAAGAGGATAATCTAACAAACACTTCAAAAACAAACAAGAAAGTACGCAGAAACTTAGGGATTTAGAGTGGTTCGGTGTGTTGCCTACGTCCACTATGAAATGATTGACTTTTATTAACTTTTCTCTGCTGGTTACAATGGATTACAACAGTAAATCTCGAATACAATAGTGAAATTCGAATACAATGGTGAATTCGGTAGAGTCTGGACGTCAAAGAGCCAAAAGATCCCTTTTCTGTAGGTTCTGGGCTGCTATTTATAGGCGTAGGTTGCAAATACCTCTCTCAGATCTCGAGAGACCTCTTCTGGCACATGGGCGGGCCCACGCGATCGATCCCATGTGATTTGCACTCGGTACATGATCGATACGAATGAATTTCGTATCGATCAAGATTTGACCCAATCGAGTCGAAATTTAGCATGAACATTCTTTAGGTTGTACGCAAGCTCCTGTGAAAATTTGGTGGCATTTGGACTTGTAGATTGTGAGTTATGATCGATGCAAGTTTGTACTTATCGAAGCCTGTCTCCTTCGTATCGATGTCGTTCGTATCGATGGTTTCACATCGATGATTCTGCACATGATGCCGGTTGACATGGCGCTTGTTTTTAGGATCGATCCACATTTTATGCCAAATTGATCGAGTCTTTCCAATGTTTACGGCTCGTACGTATCATTCTGACTTGGCCTTGTTCGCATCGATCGGCTATGCCTTATTTCGTATCGATTATGCATATTCCATTCGCATCGATGCTTTGTGTTTTATTTCATATCGATGAGAAGCATCGGTTTCGTATCAATCGCTTAAAGGACACTTCGTATCGATGGATGGGCGATTTCTTCGTATCGACCACAGAGTAGCTACTTTCGTATCGATGGGAGATATTGATTCCGTATCGACCTATGGCCGATTGATACGAATTATGCCGAAGACAAATCGATACGAAATAGACTCCCAGTGTTATCTACTGATGGATATGAAGTAGGCAGTCACGGATGGATACGAAGTGGACGTTGGTTGATCGATACGAACAAGCCGGAGGTGATCAATGCGAAGCGGTATGAAGAAGGACGGATACGAAGAACACTACTCTCCTGATCGATACGATACCATGTGCATATGATGGATTCGAACCAGATCGATACGAAGGAAGATTTTCTCTGGTTGTTTGATGGATACGAACAAGGTGATTACTTGAATTGCATCGATCATATCTTGAGCATACGAACTCAGATTGACTTAAAATTTGGAACGTTTGTTATCATAGCTTTGCTTGTCATGTCTTGTTAATTGTAGCTCGATCCGGACTCGGAAAAAATTCATCGATATCCATTGTGAGCCTGCGTATAACCGATCTTCGGGATGGACTCTCTTCGGTTTCCAGTTAAGTTCCTGGTATCACGGCCTTGCCAAAAGGCGGGATAACATTTGCCCCCCAAAGTACGTCTTGTGAGAACACGACGTGCTTTGAAAAGCTGCAATCTTCATTCTGAAAAGTTTCATCTGACTTGTTAAACGGTTGTTGTTTTCTCGTCGAAAGTTGTAATCTTTGATTGATCCATAGAAACATAAATTATGAACCGTAGACTGCCCATTGTTGTACAATTGTACTGTTGCTGTTGTAATTGATCAAAGTATGATAGTAATTTGTTGTTTGTTGTTGTAATTGTCACCAGATAAGCATTCAATTCATGCGAATTGTAAAGATTGGATGTTAGTTCATTATACATGAATGTATGTTAGCCTGACTCCCGTTAACGTTCGTACGCTCACGATCGTTGTCAGGTTTTCAGTTTTTTGTATCGAATTCCGTATCGATCCTCTCCTGAATCGACGTGGAATTCGAGTTGTAATGATGCTTGGTGGTCATTTTGGAGTATCCCTTCGTATCGATCCTCTCCTGGATCAATTCGGGATGAATAAACATGAATTTCGTATCGATAAAGTTGAATTATCCAAACATTATTCTGCGATGATCCTCGCATCGATGGCTGCGAACTTCCTGCAATTTTCTAAATGATGGATACGAAGTTGTAGTTCGTATCGATAGACTAATGAAGGATACGAATAGAGCGACTGGTCCCCTATGCACTATTCGTATCGATGAATACGGGCCTCTATGGGTTGTATGTTGATGGATACGAACAGTACAGTTCGTATCGATGCATCTTAGATGGAGTCGAGAACAATGGATACGAACAAACTTTTCGTATCGATGGAATCTGGTGATTCAAAAAAATCTTCGTTGAAACTTTCGTATCGATAAAGCTCGAGTCTGTGTATACGAATAGCTAATTCGTATCGATTCGGGGAGAAACTGGTTGGAACCGATCGCAATGACTGGAAGGTGAATCGTTTTCCTACACTCCTAGCGCCCATATAAAAACGTTTTGTACTTAACATTTTTTCTCACTTGCTCATTTTATTTCTTCTGTCTTCGCATCGATCAGGACAAAAAGGAAGAGAACCGACCTCATCTCCAAACCGAGCAATCCATCGATCTTTCGAACCGATTGTTCTAACTAGGTAATTAATAAATCAATACTGTGCCAAATCGATAAGACTTGAGTTTTAACGCCGCTCTATCCACGGTCATTGCCAGTTCCGGCGTTGGCGATGCCGGAGTGGGGTCTGAATAGGGTTGAGGAGAGAACTATGGCGTTCAGGCCACTTGGAAGAGAAGAGGTGTTGTCAATTGAGACGATGGGGTAACTCGTATCGATTGTGGATGGGGGAAGAAGCTTCGTATCGATCATGAATGTTGTGAAGTGGCTTGTGTAGACGGAGGATGGCAAGGTAATTTTGTATCGATCTGGGGTCATAGGAGTTCGTATCGATTCAGGATGATGGGTACGAAATTGCTTGTCTAGGATCGATACGAAGCAAAGGTGATTTCATACCGATACGAAATGACTTCCTGACAATCGATACGAAGTATCGTTCCACGACCGATACGAATTATGCTTCCTTTGATGGGTGCGAACAGTACTCTTGGTAATCGATACGAATGATGTTTTGGTGAACGATCCAAGTCCAGACTTTGATGGATACGAAATCTCTACACACTTGAACATTTTATTCCGACGAGCTTCTGCCCTGCATAGCTGGACTTATCTGTTTCGCCGCATATCTGACTGCCTTTCGAAGCTCGTCGATGGAACTGTGACTTGAGAAACTTAAAAAACTTTAACTTGTATTGGTCTCTAAAGTTTGGACGGCACGGTTGTGATGGTCAGCGATGACGGTCACTCCAGCTGAATTTCGAAGTCTTGTCGTTTTTATATTTCTCAAATTCTGCAGAATCTTTTAAGTATTATGTAGCACTGCACTGTAGTACACATTCATGCACTTTACACCGGGGTACACACAGGCTTATTATCATCTAATGACAGTTTTTGATAAGTCTACTAGTTATGGAATCCATAAGTTCACCGCAACAGGAGACACCAAGTTCGCCTCCTTTGGTGACAGAGGTATCAGATATCGCAGCCGAAATTGTAAACCCGGCTCCGGATGAGCTTCTTGGAGCCACTATAATTCTGAATCCGCAAGATTCTGTTCCGTCGAATATCTCCAAATGTATGCTAGGCAGAATCTGTCTACGCAATGGGCTGTCATTCAATGACGTACTGCTTCCAGGGCCAAATGACAGGCCATATGCCCCCCGGAGCGGTATACAGCCTTCAATCGACATTCTTGCACCGCCGGAACACTTCCCCTCTTTAATCAGTATATACAGAAAGTGTTGGCTTTTTTTGGGATGCCCCATCGCAATTGCATCCCAACGGATATGTGTTGCTGAACAACACCTTCATTGTCTTCATGGAGCATCTTCTACGGCCCCCAACTCCAGAGGAAATCAGATACATATTCAATATCAAAAGTCGGGGAGATAGTCCCTCTTTTACATTCTTAGAGGCGGTTAGGAACTGCCAAGTGGTGACAGGCTCTTGGACCAGACTAAGTTATTTCAAAAACTGAATGGTTCTACATCCGATGTCCACCGGGCTTCGCCAGGCGATGGATAACTAGACGTAAGTGCTTCAACTTTACATGACTTGACTGTGTGACGTCCCTTGACATCCACTCTAACATTTTATGTCTTTTGCAGGCTCTATTTCGCGGCCAGAGGGCACCCACTTTAAAGAGATGATTCGAACTCTTCAAGAAGTGCCGATTGAGATGAGAGAAATCGAGTCGGTACTCACAGATGAGAACTTGAGAATCGTTGGGCTGATCGATCAAGATCAAAGCATTAGACCTGAAGGATCGGTCAGAACAATCTCGACAAAATGGGCTAAACGTAGAGTGCCCAAACTTGTGATAGCTGAAGAGGACGATGAAGAGAGAACGCCCACGGATGATGAACTTGTTGCTGGGCCTTCTGCCGGATTTCAAGCAATAGAAGGAAGGAGAAAAGGCAAGACCACTGCTCACAAATGCCCTAAATCTTCAAGGTGGAAATTAGTTGTGGTTTCTTTGCCGGCTTCCGGCGTTAGAATCTAAGAGGCTCCTCCCTCGCCAACAGAGAGTCCATTTGAAGGGCTTACCGATATTCCGATTCCGGACTTTGTATCACTTCCACATGATACCGGATTGGAGGAGCTTCAAAATGCCCTAGATTTGAGCGAGTCTCTACCCATCAGTGCAGTCGACATTACTGGTTGGTCGGGGGGTTGCACACACATATACACTTCACGGCACCACATAGTTTCCAACCTTAAATTGCATGTTTCAAGAATTCACTAACTCCGTTTTTCTTTTACCTTACAGATACGATGAACAGGTAGATTCTATGCTCAACAGCCTTCGTTCAGCACGCCAGTCGTCAGGCTCCTATTATGAGTCTCGTCGGAAGGAGGATGATAGAAACCGCGATCGCGGTTATTCTAGTCAGGAACGCTATGAGAGGGATAGGGACAAGGATTACATAGAACAGAGATATCGATCCCGATCGCGTTCTCCACCACCTCGACTCCCCACACAACCTTTGGGTCAGGGAAAACAGCCGGTAGAGCCCCCTCATCACAAACCATCTTCGCAAACTTCTTAGCCCGAGTCGCAATGCCATAGAACTGAGGTTGAGCCTCCAGTCGTCACTGAACAAGCTATCACTGAGCCTACCGGGGAAGGGGCTATTAGAATTGCTCAGCTAAAGAAAGATTTTCCAAATATATGCTTTGACGGCTACATTTTCCCTCCTCACTTAAAGAGAATTCCTTCAGAGGCGGAGAACACAATGCACGATTATATTCATGATATTTATACCCAGTACAAAGAGTGGGCGAAGGCTGCAGAGAAAGCGTCGAAGGTGGCCTTCGAGCGGGCTAAAATAATCGAAAAGTTAGAATCTGATCTCGCCCAGAAGGACCGCATCGTCCAAGTGCTTAATGATGAAGCCGAGTCCTCTCGGAAATCAGAGATAGAGGCTACTAAAAAGGCCAATGAGGCGAACTTGGCCATGGAGAGGATGAGGCAGACACACTTTGCCTTATTGGAGCAGATGGGCCATCGAAACACCACTATCACAGTTGAACGGGACGCTGCTCTGAAAGAACTTGCTGAGCTTAAAGCTAAATTTTCCGAAATCATCAAAGAAAAGGATGAAGCTAATAGAGCAGCTCAGGAAGCATGTGAACATGCCGTTGTGCTTCGGGGCGAACGAGATGCGGCAACGGCTAAGGTCCGGGTGGTGGAGACTGAGGTCGAGGAGAAAGTCCGAATGGCGGAGTCCAGGCTAGAAGCCGATATTGAAGATCTCCTCATTGTTTATAATGCTAACGTCTTGAAGCACAGAAATCTAGCCTGGCTCGACAATTATCCAACGCATCTACACAATGCCTGGGGTCGATTGGTGGAGGATGAAAAGGCCGCCCACCAAGCCGAATTGATTGATGAATTTGAGCTTGAAAATCAAATGCTGAATGAAGACGAGCGAAAATTACTCCATGATGCAATGATCTCTCATGAGAAGGAGAAGCTCGGTGCTCAGCATTTGGAAGTTGGAGAAGGTTCCGGCGTCGAGCACCGCGATACAAGTCTTGACACTCTCGTGCAGACTCAGTGTGAACCGACTTCCGCGGCTGATTCTCAATCCATTCCTGCTTATAATCCGGATCAGCCGTAGTTATCTCAAGCTAGCGAGCAAATCTCTTAGGCCGCTCAGCTGCCCACAAGTCAAACTGAGGAAGGTACTCTGAACATTCTCTATGCTTGTCCGGAATCGAAAGCATCACTTAAAGTAATTACTAACAGTTCTGCTTTTGTTTTTGTCCAGTGATTAATGCTACACCGGTAGTGCCTCCTGCCTCTCAAGAACCACATCATATGCAGGAGGCCATTATAACTGAAGCAACCACCACAACGACCATGGCGCCGACTGATGGAGAGTAGGGGAGCACGCTCATTTTGATGAGCAGATGATGGAGGAACTCCTCGGTCATCACTGCGATCATTTTGCAGGTTTGCCATTCGTTATGGGCAGAAGTGACCGATGACAAGTTCCAACTACGAGAGTTCCTGACGATGCACCAACGCTTCATGAGGAGGAAATCATGGCTGAAATCAATGCCGAAATGGAGGCAGCCGCGCGGGGCAGTGGTTTTGACGGTGGTATGGCTGGACCTGGTCCGACTTCTTTGTGGATGATATCTCCAGGAGGAACGGTTATTGAGACGAGCGCGCCTGCCCCACCTCTTTCTGTTGATCATGTCCCTCCGACTCCACCTGCAGGAAGTGTTCCAATACATTTGATTTCGGAGGAGGATGTTGATATAATGCCCCCTATTGGAGACCGACCGTCGAAAGGCAAAGGCTCAAAGAGAAAACTAAGCGGAAGCTCCGGTGGGTCCACACCAAAGGGGAAACCGAAGAAGAAGAAAGAATAAACATGCTTCTTTGGTGAAATTTTTGAGTAGATAGGAATCTCTTTTGTTCCTTTTTTGCTAGCCGTGTATAGATGTGGGTTCGGCCCCTGCTAGTAGAATTTTTTGGATAAACTTGTACTTAGTTTCTTTCTACAAACAGTTGAAATGAAATTCCATTTTGTCCTTAACTCAATTTTCATTTATTTGCTTAAGTTTTTCAGCAGTTGAACTCCAGTCTAGTATATTTTTTGAGTTTCGATCTTTGGATTGGATCCAAATTTAGTTGTAAGTCCTGAAATCACGACTATGGGTGATGAATGATGTTGAACCGGACTCCGATGCTGCATTGTCTCAATCGATGATTGACGCTTAAGTTTTGCCCCTAATTTCAGGGACGAATTGTAGAGATCAAGTGGCGATCGCACTTCGCTTTCAACTCATCGAGCATAACATCGTTGAACTGATGCTGGAATAAAGAAATTCGAGTGGTCGAATCACGTTCGCTTATTTATCGTCGATTGCATCCATACTCCAAGGATTTGCATTCGTACGTCGGCAATCAGACACGCCTGCTTGAGTTTCAAGGATACGTCCACACTCCGGGGACTTAGAGTTGTTTTACGGATGGTCAATCCCAATCCGGTTTGTGTTCAAACTTCAATCCACTCTTCGGGGATTTTGAGTTAACGTTTATACTCCACTTCGCACTCTGGGAATATGGAGTTGGTGTTTATGTCGACACTCCGGATCACACTCTGGGAATCCGGAGCTAGTTGACATTTTTACTCCAGTTCGCGCTCCGGGAACTTGGATTTGTTCGACAGATGGTCAGTCGCATCTGTTCGGGTTTTAGGATTTCGTTCGCACTTCGGGAACGACAAATCTATTAGGATCGTGGATGGTCGGTTCACATCCACCCCGAGTTAACAAGCGAGGTTGTTAGATGGACGGATCCATCTTCCTCAAACTTGGTCAAGGTACGGGCAAAGTCGCTAGGTGGACGGATCCACCCTCTTCGGAAGCGTATTTGTAAGTTTATACTCCAGTTCACACTCTGGGAACCTGGAGTTAGTTAAAGGATTGTCGTGTATTAATCCCTTTTTGATTCCAGTGTGATGGCTTGACCCCGAGCTCGGGTTTCACTTAGCGAGTGATCGGTCGTATCACAGTCACTCCCTATTTGAATAAATTCCACCGTATGATGGAACTTAGCTCTCCGTGCATAGTGATGGTCATATGAAGTATTTCAAGTAAATCACAGCTTTGGCTCGAAGAGATTGCACTTTATTGCTGAAATAAGAAAATACGGCAAAATCAGTTGCCTTATTACAAATTCAAATTTCGAATTGCATAAACAAATTGCAAATGAAAAATAGACTGAATAAATAAACAGAGCCTTTTATGTGTAGTAGCGACGAAGACTCTTGCTATTCCAGGCTCTCGGAAGAGTGAGAACGTCAACGGTCGATAATTTGAATGTGCCATCTCCGAGCTTTCGTTCAATAACATATGGCCCTTCCCAAGTTGGTTTCATATGCGAAGGGACCGGATAAATTCTTTTAAGGACGAGATCGCCGAGTTCAAAGGTTCGGGGTCGGACCTTGGCATTATATAATTGGGCGACTCGACTTCGGTATGCGGCTGCCCTCAAATCAGCCTCTTCACGCTTCTCATCCAATAAATCCAAGGATTCTGCAAGCAATGTAGCATTTGTCTTCGGAACATAGTAAGTCATGTGATGAGAAGGCACTTCTAATTCGACTGGAATAACAACTTCTGAACCATAAGAAAGAGAAAATGGAGTGTGGCCGGTCGCGGACTTGTGGGTTGTTCGGTAGGCCCTTAAGGCCATAGGAAGTTCATCGACCCATTTGCCCTCGGCCTTTTCCAGTCGTTTCTTTAGAATATACGTTATAACTTTATTAACAGCTTCGACCTGTCCATTCGCTTGAGGGTGTGCGACTGCGGAGAATTTCTTCTGTAGGAATCGTTGACAAAAATCCTTAAATTCAACACTGTCGAACTAGGTCCCATTATTAGTGATGATAGTATGTGGGAGACCAAATCGGCAGATGATGTTGCGCACCACAAAGTTGATCACCTTCTTCGTTGTGATTGTAGCGATGGGTTCAGCTTCTGCCCACTTGGTAAAGTAATCAACTGCTACGATGGCGTACTTTGTACCACCTTTGGCTAGAGGTAGAGAGCCAATAATGTCAATGCCCCATACTACAAATGGCCATGGACTGACCATTTGACTTATTTCGGTAGGTGGGGCCCTTGGAATCCGTGCATGCTTTTGGCATTTGTCGCACTTTCTGGCGTAGTCTGATGCATCGCGATTCATGGTTGGCCGGTAGTACCCATATCTGAGCACTTTCTTGGCAAGGGCTTGCCCCCCGGTGTGATGGCTATATTCTCCTTCATGCACATCATACAATACGCGTTTGATTTCGTCATGAGCGATGCACCGGAGTAAGGGAACAGAGTATCCTCTTCTATACATAACTCAGTTTTGAATAGTGAAAAGTGAAGCTTTTCGAAGAATCTGTCTCTTTTCACTCTTGCGCTCTGGCAGGGTTCCGTGCTCGAGATAATTTTTGAACGGAGTCATCCATGACTCCTTATCGTGAACAACCTCAAATATCCAATCTGTCTCCATTCGGTCGATGCTCGGGGAAGCTAATGTCTCCATGGGAACGAGTCCCATTTGTTGTGCCTCGCCTGTGCTGGCTAACTTCGCTAATGAATCAGCTTTTTGATTGCGTTCTCATGGAATGCAATAGATGGCATAGTAATCGAACTGATTTAATATTTCTTGAACCCGAGGAAGATAAGCAATCAATCTTCGGTCCTTGGCCTGGTATTCCCCCCGAACTTGACACACGACCAACTGTGAATCACAATAAATCTCCACAGCAATGATTTTCAAATCTCTAGCAAGCCTCAATCCGGCGAGTAGGGCTTCATACTCAGCTTCGTTATTAGTTGCATGGAAGTTGAACTTTAGAGCATAACATATAGATCGAACTTCAGGAGTTTCAAGTACAACCCCTGCACCTGAGCAACGGTCATTTGATGCACCATCTGTATGTAGCTTCCAGATATACTTGGGAGATTCACTTGTTTCGGGAAAGTCCTCTGGGATGGTAAATTAAACTATGAAATCCGGTAGGACTTGTCCTTGGATGGCTCGCCTTGGAGTGTAAGTAAGGTCAAACTAACTTAACTCGATATTCCATTTGAGTAACCTACCAGACATCTCAGGACGCGTAAGGACCTGTCGTAACGGTTGGTCGGTGTAAACGGTGATTGGGTGAGCCTGGAAATAAGGACGGAGCTTCCTCGAGGCAATAACAAGACAATAATTCAACTTCTCTAACTTCGAATAATTTCTCTCAGCTCCAGTTAGCCGCTTGCTTATGTAGTAGACCGGCTTTTGTATTCAGTCTTCCTCCCGAATTAGGGCAGCACTAATTGCGTTTTCTAATACCGCCAAGTAAATGTACAATTTATCGTGATCGATAGGCTTTGACAAAATTGGAGGTGTGGAGAGATGTTGAATTAGTGCTCGGAATGCACCCTCACATTCCGTAGTCCATTCAAAGTTTCGTTTTCCTTTTCGGATCAGATCGAAGAGGGGAATGCATTTGTCAGTGGACTTTGAAATGAACCTGCTCAGTGCTGCTACTTTCCCGTTGAGGCTCTGGACTTGCTTTATAGTTCTCGGAGTTCCAAGATTTATGATCGCCCAGATCTTTTCGGGATTGGCTTATATTCCTCGAGCGTTGACGATAAACCCAAGGAATTTTCTAGATGCGACCCCGAAGTGACATTTCAACAGGTTGAGCTTCATTCTGTATTCTCGGAGGATATTAAACATTGACTCCAGGTCTCTGATGTGATCAGTGGAAAATCGCGACTTGACTAGCATGTCGTCCACATACACCTCCATGGTTTTTCCAATCTGGTTAGCGAACATTCTATTAACTAACCATTGATAAGTTGCCCCATCATTCTTGAGTCCAAAAGGCATAACTTTATAGCAATAGAGTCCCATATTAGTTACGAAGCTGGTATGCTCCTGGTCGGGCAAGTGCATGGGTATTTGATTATAGCCAGAGTACGCATCCATGAAAGATAAAATTTCATGTCCAGTCGTTGAGTCTACAAGCTGATCAATTCGTGGAAGTGGAAAACTGTCTTTGGGGAAAGCTTTATTCAAGTCTGAGTAGTCAACACATGTTCTCCATTTCCCATTTGGCTTCCGGACAAGTACAGGATTGGATACCCATTCCAGGTATAATGCATCTCGAATGAATCCATTCATTTTAAGCTTATCTACCTCTTCTTTAAGGGCGGTAGATCTCTCTGGATCCATACCATGCCTTTTTTGCTTAATCGGGACATGCCATGGGCCAATATTCAATGTGTGGCTCGCGATGTCCGGCGAGATCCCACACATATCAGAGTGTGTCTAGGCAAACACATCATGTTTTACCCGGAGAAATTCAACCAATTCCTTTTGCATTTGTTGGCTTAGCTGAGATCCAATCTTTATCATTTTCGAGTCGTCATTATCGTCGATTGGAACATCGATCGTCAGTTCGGCCGGAGAAGCCTGATTGTCTTTACCTTCATCTTCACTTTCGGTATCTCTCGGGTCAAGATCTCTTTGGAATTGGTTGGGGTGCCTGGGCCCGGGCCCAGGCGTTAATTGTCAATTATCAGCAAAGCGGATGCAGAGAGATTCCTCTATGCCCTTTCCGTTTTCTTTTCGCTGCGCCTCGCGCAGCTCAGCAACGTAACAGGCTCGTCCTGCGGCCTGATCCCCTTGAAAAACTCCGACACCATTGTCGGTAGGGAATTTCAAAGTCAAACACCATGGGGCGATGGCAGCCCTGAACTCAATTAGGGCTGGTCGGCCCAAGAAAGCATTATTTGGGGAGTTTATATCCAAAACAACAAACTGCAGTATCCGGACTCTCCGGCGTTCACCAATTCCTAACTCCACTGGCAATTCCACTACTCCAGTCGGTATAGTTGCACTCCCGTTGAAGCCATGAATACGGGATTGACATGGCCTCAAGTCTTTATCTCCATTCTCATCTGGTCATAAGCTCGTTTAAACAAAATATTCACAGAACTTCCGCTGTCTACCAAGATCTTCTTCATCCAAGCAGGACCTACTTGAGCTGATATGACAAGCGGATCAATAGTGGAGGCTTCGATCCTATCGGCATCCCGACCTCGAAATATGATGTCATCTGCCATCGTTCTTTGTTGTTTGGCCGGAGCCCCATCTTCGGAATTACTACAACATTCAAAGTCTGCATGCGTGATAGAGCTGACATTAATTTCCTAATTTGAAATTAATTGAGATTAGACTAGGGGGTTAAGTAAATGTTAAAGTTAACAATTAACATTAAGAGTAATTAGGGAATTAAATAAACAACGGCTCAAAATTTTAATAATCTTCCCAAAATAGGGGAAAAGTTCGACCTCTAGGGGTCGACCACTTGGAAGGAAGAGGTCGACTGCTTCCTGTGTGGCGGTTAGGGTTTGATTACTTTGTACACTCCATATTTATCTGTTTTCAACCTAGTTTCATTCTACGGTTTTGGTGTGTTTCAACCACTACAAATAAGACCTTAGACCCCTCACTGTTTTTCACAAATATTTTAGGAACATCGGCAAAGCTTTGTCAATTTATCTCTTATTAGATTCAGAAAACTCCATTAGGGTTTCAGGTAAGAAATCCTAATCTATCTTTGTTTATTATTTTATTTCTAAACCTCTTCTCCTTCAACCTTTCTGAATCTAATATATATACAAATCCCTTGTTGTATGCATAAAAAAGAAAGAGATATGAAGGAGATTATAATAGGCGTTGCAAATCCAAAGAGAAGCAAAGCTAAGGACCAACTGTGAGTGGAAACCTTGGTATTTTTATTTCAGTAATTGATTAGTATATATCTATGGATTTGAATATGCTTTAGCGATTTTGGGATTGCGAAAACAAAATAGATAAAATCCTCTAAAATTCCTTTTTATTTTGAAATGTCAATTCTATATGGAGATTCTCAATTATTTATGTTAATTTGATGGAATTTATATTGTTTTTGCATTTTTTTATAATTTCATAGTATATTTCACTTCTTCTCCTTCTTTGATTCGAATTGTGAGTTTTCAGTAATAAAATAAGGGTTTAGAGTACAAATTTTATTCGTAGTTTACACCAGTTATTCCACACAAAATTCCTTCGCTTATTTCTTTACAAAAGAGGAGTTGAATAGGATATGAAGTTAGAATTGCAATTCCTATTGTTTATGATATTCCATTTAATTGATGTAATAAACTGGGTTTCCAAAGTCTATTTATTGCAGTTTTGGTTATGGATATTTCATCCATGTTATGAATATTAGAATCCATTGTTATGGATGTTGAAATCTTGGAAGTTTGAAGGAAAAAGTCTTGTATTAGTATTATGGTTAAATGAAGTTACATTTAACGCTAGTTAAGGGCGTATAAACCGCATGCTTAGTTTTTACTGGCGCGAATATATATTATTTCTATTAGGGTAATAAACATATAATTATGGTGTATAATTGCATAATCAGGTAGTGATTGTCATTAATTTCCGCATTTAGGAAGGTAACTGATATTTTAATGCGTAATAACGAAGATTACTTATAAGGTCTTAATTATGAAATGGTGAGATGAGTATTATATATATGGAGAGTATTTAAAGTATGCTAATTCATAGGGATGCGAGATCAGTAGAGTTGCACGATAGAAGAATGCCCTTTACTTTGAGGCTACCAGCAATTGTGTACACTTCCTATTGATGTGAGACATCTCTTATGATAAATATTTATGATGTCACGAGGTTAGTCCTAGATTCTGTAGGGTAAACCTAGCCAGTTAATCTGGCTACTAGTTCCTACGAATAATCGGACTAATGTAAGACGTCATTATGAGTATGGGTCATAATACAAAGGGCCTACTTCGGGGTCTTTATGTATTAAGTGGTTGTTTGAGAACCTGTCTCTTTTCCCTAAATGAAGTATTAAATGGCCAAGGGGCTAGTTATTAGGCACGTTAGGTGGTATCTCGATAGTGGTCCGCTTCAGGGATAAGGTATTGAGTGATTGATTGAGGGTCTGCCTTTTCATAAAGAAGTATTAAGTACCTTGAGAGATTCCATATGATGTTAGCTAGATAGTTACCATTGAGGAGTCTGCCTTGAGAATAGGTAATAAATAACGGGGTCTACCTTAATTGAGGTCTTAAATGGCCAGAGTCTGCTTATTTTCCAATAAAAAGTATTAAGTGGCTTGGGTACTATCTCTCACATTGTTAGGTATTTATGACGTGGGATTTGGTTATGGGATTTAGAAACCTACTTCGGGAATGGAAGGTATTAAGTGGTTAATTGTGGACCTACCTCCTTTCTTTGTAAGAAGTATTAAATGGTTTTATGTACGTGAGACATATTCTTATATTGAAATATACTATCCAAGTACTGAAATGGTAAGACTCGAGGTTTTTATTCATCGGATACTTGTTGTTCTATTTCCCTCCTCATTACAACACAAGTTAGAGAAGGAGTTGATGAAGCTTGAAGATGGCAAGAGCGAAGCTTGTGGTAGTTACTATCTATCTTTTTGTATTATTTTCTATCGTATCCAAAAATGTATTTTTGAACAAAACGCTGTAACGATTGTTGTTATATATTATGACATTTGAAATGATTTGAAATAAATGGGTACTATTATTGCTATTATATTTTTTCCTTTCGTTGTGAGTTCTGAAAGAATAGATAGATAGCTCTGTATAGTTTTTTTTTACCACCAACAACCAGCTTTGGAATGGCTTAAGTTTCGATGGGATTTTTCTGGGTTGAAATTTAGGTATGTTTTGGAGCGGATTGTTACAACTGTTACTGACTTGAGATTTTATGCTTTTCTTCTTATTATCTCGGGACTCTTAAATGAGTAGACTAAATAGTAGGTCTAGGTGGTACACGGTGATAGTGCAAAGGACGAGCAGGATGGAGCTTTTCATATTATATATGGACTTACTTATGTTTATTTCGCCGTGTGACACTGTAGAGCCTAGATAGTGTTCGTTATTATATTCAAAGACAGTTTGAGTTTATTATTAGTTGTATAAACTCTATCATTATCTTGTATAACTTTGTGAACCGGTGTACTCTGATATTATGGTTCATTTTAGTTATTACCGTCTCGCCTGTTTTATATCCGTGATACTTATTATTATATTTTATTCATAGCGCCGTGAGATATGCGACAAGTTCTATGATTATTTCTCTTCTTTTCACCTTGACAATCATCCTACATCGACCGAGCACTATAGCAGCGCACTCTTCAGGTAATTGGGTGTCTAATGTGTAGGGCGATCATCACTTAAGATGACCATAAGGAAGTTGTGTGAACTTCTTAAAGATGTTAATCCAAGTACAATCCATGGAAAAGGAGAGAGTATTGATGCAATAACCATATACGACTTATGTTTCTTTCCATCTTATAGGAATGCGGTCTGAGAGAATTCTAAAACAAAATACAAGAAATGTTTTCTTAAAAAAGATGATTAAAATCAACCATATAAGTTTGGATTATTTCCATTTTATCTATACTTGATCGTATTGCACATAAACTACATAAAACATCTTCATTTACAAAAGATGCAACCAGAACATAGGTTATCCAATGGATATGAACTTACTTCTGGAAGAAAAAATAATCCATCTTATGAAAAGAAGTATATTACCGCTCTATATTATTTCAGGGTTATGCATGAAATTAACATGTTGTAGCAGATATGCTATCCTAAAAAAGAGGTGTGCATAATGCAATCGGGTAATAATATTTTATGCTCATATTGTCCTTAACTGGAAAATGTCTATTTTAAGTACCTAATCGTACATAAACTATAATTCTTGCAATGAGAACAAACATAAAGAAAACAAGCAATGCTAAAATTACCATATTATAAACCGTGAGTGTTTGCAGTTATTTAATCTTTAATGCTACAAATATTTCCTTGGCCATATAATGGTTTTATACTCTAGGAAAATATGCCATAGAGACTACAAACTGGGAAACCAAAGGGGACATCTTGAGAACATCTTTCATTTGGTAGGAAACTACGGTCCTGACAAAGGATCTAAACCCTAGTAATCACGTTCGAATAATAAGCACTTTTAGGCGATTGTTGATTTGAATAATTTAGATGAAAGGTTATAGTTGAAAAATGAAATACCGAGGTTGGACAAAACTTAATTGGTTACAAATAAATTAGGTAAACTTCTACCTCTAAATTATAGGCCATATATATTAAAAAAAAAGACACAAGGATCTACCAAAAAGTATCATCGTGTAGAGAACCACTGTAGAATAACCACCAATAGATATCACTCACTCACTCACACACACATATGCGCATATATATATATATATCAGAGTAGGACGAACAAACTGTAGCACTACCTGTTATCGATTGAGGTTGCTTTCCAATATACAAGAAGATACTCCAAATTTTCATATTACCCGATAAATTGCGATGAAACATCAAGTACAATGTTTACCTTTTAGCTTAACATAATTAATGTGAAAGTAAAAAATTTCTATCCAATATGCAACAAAGAATATATGACCAAATTATGCATATTTTAGTTGCTTAAACATAATTAATCATATGTTGAGTATTAGTATATAATTTTAGAACAATCAATATACAAAGTTCAATAGAAAATAAAATAAAAATAAAAGGAATAGGAACGAGACTACAATGTCTCGACTACTAAAATATACCATGTAGTTGCTGAGGCGTCTGTGCCTCACTATGTAGTTGCTAAGGTGTCTTTGCCTCACACATGTTTTATATGTAAAGTGGTATGACCACTATAATATTTTATTTTTCCTGAAAAATATAAAATGTTCAATAGAGGAAGAAATAATGATAATTTTTGAACTTACAACAGCCTCATGAAGTGCGATTGCAACTTCTACGGCTCTGTTAACTAAAGTTAGTAAGTTTTACATTCCCTTTATATACTTTTACTCTATATTTTATACTACACATTTGTGAAAACATCATTTAAAATACACTTCCTACATCCTTTTATCCCACTGCAGAAACACACAAATAGTTTAAAGAAGCATAGTTTTTTTTCAAATTTATTATGTTTTCTCCTACTGCAAAAATAATATAAAAGTTACAATAAAACTCCATACCTAATACATCCCGATGATAATAATAATTTAATCAAAGTTTTAAGCCTTATTTTGCTCTCTTTATTAGCTAATTTTACTTTTAAAAATTCATACAAATTAAACAAATCCGGAGATTGAACAGATTTAAAAAACTCAAATCTAAAGTCATCCATATAACAACATATTGAAGTTTAAAGTGATTCTAAGAAAATAATCATCGATGTAAGAGGCTACTTTTCTTATGGTTGTCTCGATTTATCGCAAACTAAGATAAATCGAGATTACATATTAGGTTTACCTTACAATGTGGTAAACAAAGGGCGTAGAGAGATAGCAACGACAACGATGACGATGAACAGAAGCAATGAAGATGGGGACCCCTAACACGAGATAATGGTGAGAGCGTACTATAGTAGAGAAACGATGGTGAGAGCAAACTATGGTAGCGAGATGACCTTCGAGCAATATGATGAAAATTGTAACACCCCACACCCCTTAGTATACCCAAAGGGACACACTAAAAAGCATAAAGCGTTATTGATATAACTAAAACTAGCAGAGACTAAGATTCATAAGATAAAAATATATAAACAGCGAAAACAATTATAATAATAATAATTTATTTAGAACAAAACCTCAGAATTACTTTATAAATCAAATAAGTCGCCAAATACCAAATACATCAAATGTCAAAATAACCTTACGTGTCTTGCGAAATAAAATCCATAGTATCAATAATATCAGAGTACAATACATCCCTCACAAAATGTCAGCTCAACAAAAAGAACTAAAAACCGAAACTGAAGAAAAGAAATACATGATAGAATCTCCTCTGAAGAAATATCCAAATGCCTGCAGTCTACCGTCCTTGCCGCTGATTGCTTATGGGGGAAAAGGGGAAAATGTAGGAGTGAGTCAGACTAAAAGTCTGGTGAATGATAGTAATTACTAGAATTTTTAAGCAAAGTAAAAGTAATAGACTTTACAATAGTTCTAGTATATAAAAGGAAACAAAGGAAATAGAGAGAAGGAATAAGCTGGAAATAAATATGAATTAACTAGATCAACATAATTGATTAACTTTGATTGTTTGCACTTGTTTTTGATAGCTGCTTAGATTAGGCTAAATTCCTAATACTACCCTTTGATCGACCTGCTACTCCATAGAATCTACGGTGGACCGGACGCTAAAACTCCCTACGCAGTAGACATTGGTGCCTACGAAAGGCGCACACTGAGCGCTTAGAACTCATAACGATTACTGAGCACCCGAATGGAAGTCGCACGCGTAACCGTCACCATGCTCATGTTACCTATTGTTCCACCTATTGGGTCTTCTTATTACCTCAAGTTCCAGCATAAGTGTGCCCCCCGTCTCACTTTAGGATTATGTGAGATACCTCGTCTCACTTCAGGGTTATGTGAGACACCTCGTTTCACTTCAGGGTTATGTGAAACACCGTGTCCATAGAAATAATATGGGAAATGTTATTGGTACCGGCCCGTCATCCAAACAATATCTAGTTGCGCCCCTTGCCCAAATCCTCATGATTTGGACTTCTACTTATTGACCATTTACTACCATTATTAACATAAGCGTGCCCCTCGTCTCACTTTAGGATTATGTGAAACACCGTGTCCATAGAAATAGGGGAATGATATTTGGTACAGGTCCTACTTTAATTTTTTTGCTTATTAACTTAGATAAATTATTTAAATAAGCCTTTACTTTTGTTCTTACTAATTGTTCTTATTAATTTATCCTAAGTCTTAAAATAAGCATCACTCTGTTCTATTTCTTATTATAACCTATGTTATAATCATGCTTATTACTTAACCCAAGGTCTAAGTGTAAAAATAAGCTCCTTTCATCTTATACTCTTTTTAGTTATAATTCTAAGTTATAGCTAGGCCAATTATCTTTAATCAGTCCAATTCTAACATCAGTATCATAATTAGGCTCAATTTCAGTCTTAATTCCATTTTTATTACATTCTTTACAATTTACATCTTATCTTCCGTTATTTCAGTATTCTTATAATTTTAATCCATATTCACGTTTAATCTATTCTAATTCATACACGAAGAAGAAGGAGAAATAAAAGACAACTGAAAATAGAAGAAAATCCAAAGCATAGGAAAAATATGTAAATAACGCATAAATAATAGTAAATAAATTAAAATACTGTAAATAAAATGTAAATAAATGGAAAAGCTATAATTAATAGAAATAAACTAAAATCAACTGAAAAGAATAGCTAAAAGAAATATACTAAAAATAATTCTAAAAGCTGTAAATAAACCACTAAAAAGGTTATTCCAAAAATTGTAATAAAACTACAACTATTGAAAACCCTATTATTTTAAATTACTTAAAGAAATCTAAAATAATTACAATCACTTACCTGTGGTCCTAAGCTCTTCCCTTTTGGTTTTCCCGGATCCACTTGAGGGTATTAAAATATTTTTATTAAAATGATTCTCTTCTTGGAAAATTATTCATTTTAGGGTCCTTCCTGAAAAGGTGAACCCAGGCGGAGAAAATCTAAAATGAGAAAAAGTGTTAGGCCTAGGGTCTTATTTATAGGGGTAGAAGTGGATCTCAGACCGTTGGATTTGGAGATTGAATAGGATGCAACCACGTCACAGGCTGAATAGGAGCCGTCGGATGGAAGCACGGAAGGACCAGATGGAGCCAAAGATCGAAAAAATCGTGTACAAAACTTGCTGGAACGAACAAAAAGTTCGTTCGCTCACCACGTAGGGCGGGTCGACCGCCAGGTCGATCTTCCCTCCCCCTAGGTCGATCGGGGTGTGGTTGGGTCGACCTCTTGGTCGACCTGACCCATGTAATATTTTTTTTCCGTTGATTCTTGTTTCGTGCGTAACTTCTTCATATTGACTCGGATTCCGACGTTCTATATATGAAAATTAACCAGAAAATTACCACGGACTACAACTTCCGTGGCTCAATTCTGATAATTTCACAAAGTTATTTTATCATTTCATTAATTAACGAATTAATTATTATGGGTTAAATTTTGGGTTGTTACAAAAATTAAGAGGGACTTGCAATAGTCGAGGGAATTGAAATTGTCGAAGGGATTTATAATAGAAGAATTATGATATATGAAAGAGGGATTCATGGGAAATAAGGGAAAGGCGACCTCGAGAATAAATTGGGAGTCCACTCTCAAATTTATCATTCTGCAGCGGTTTATTTATCAGAATTTTGTTTTATAAATATTGCATCAAAAACACCACTTGCATTCTAACATTGTTATTCACGGTTGGCAAAAGCAATTTTTCTTGTAATGAATTAAACCTATTTAATTCCAATTTAAATAATTCCAATTTAAATTCTTAACGATATTATATATCGATACGCAAATATATAACATTAATATAGATGCTTAGTTAAATTCTAAAAGCACTATGAACATTTCTGAAGGCTATTACATTTACTAAATACACCCCAAATATCAAGTACAATAATAGATATTTCTTTAAATGTTAATTGATTTAATTAATTTATAACACTTTATAAACTAAATAAATCGAGTGGTGTTTCGAAGACTGAATGAATTCAGTTGTGCGACTCATATGTATAAATTCAGTCAGGGATCAATATTTGAACAATTTAATTACTAACATTCACACATCATCTTATCTAGTGGCGTGACAATTTGATTGAATTCAACACTTACAAATATCATCGGTAAAATCCATTTTATAAATTTAAGCGGTAACTTGTAGTAACGATCATTTACACACGTTCTCTTCATCAACACCATATCACTTTAGGATGTATGCAATTTGCTTTTGGTCAAAATGCCAATATCATCCACATTCAACTCAGTTGTTTCACAAATAAAGTCTTTGGTCAAAAATAATATTTATTATTAACCGTACTACTTTGGTCAGAGATTTTGATTTTACGTTGACTACGGTTGACCGTGATACTAACCTCGTCCAACTGAGAAGACAAATTCTCTATTGAAAGGGTTTCACTTCCAATGCTTAAACTCGGACCCAACTATAATTGTTTGATGGTCGACTTGCAATGATTTAACTATAATCAAAGTAGAGTATCCACATTGAAGTTTAATAGTCTCCTCAAGTCGAGAGAACTATGTATCATCGTCACTCTGAGATTTTCCGTTTGACATAGTTGTTATTAACCAATAAGAAACTCTCGACGAGCCATTCATAGTTATCCAATAACTATGAGTACGTAACGGCTTGGTATCCCAACAACCATGAGTAACGCACTGCCTAACATTCGAAGAGCGTTGTGTACTATGTTCTCAATATATGTATCGAGTCCTTTATCGAAACATATTGACCAGGAATATTTAAAAATAACAATATTTATATTGTGATTAATTACTCCCGATTGCAACTATTTACAATTCCAATCACATAATATTTTATTTAAGGACTTTCTTATAAATATACTTAAATTAATTACTCAATAATTTATATCGCAATACAACGAGCATATATAAGAAATCAAACACCTTTTATTTCGAACGAGATTATTACAAAGTTATACAATTTACAATAAATTACAAATATTTGCCTCTAAGGCATATCCCTAGCTCTATCAATTTTAGATAATTTTGAAAATTATAAACTAAAGATACTTGGATGAAACATGGTGGCACGTGAATTATTGTAAAGGTTATAAATTATTGAGATTTTCATGTAAAATACTACGGGAACGCCTTGTTGAAAAACATTAAGAATTAAGGAGCAACTTCTAATTTCTTAAAATTGATGATATGCTTGAAAATTTCTATTTTATTATTATTTATATAATTTTAAGTTGAAAACAAGGATTTTTTTTGCCTAGATTGTCAAAACCGTGACTTCACTTTTTTTTAACATGGTTTATTAATGTCATCAAGTGACGATCTCGAGGATCGAACCCGTGACTTCTTATACATACGTACGCACACATATATATACATATACATATACATACACATACACATACATACATACATACATACATACATACATATATATATATATATATGTGTGTGTGTGTATGTGTGAATGTATGTATATTTATACATGAGAGAGAATTAAGGAAGACCTTTTAAATAATTTTGGAGACTAAAAAAACATACTTTAACACAAATTGACGGGAAAGAACTAAGAGAACCAAGTGAGCTGTAAAAATTACACATTATAATTTTTTTGATGTTCTTATAGTTGATGATGGACTTGGAATTTTTTTATATTTCATTGTTATTTTATAGAATTCCACATTAAAAATATAAAAATATAAACATATTTTTGTCAAATTTGAAGTTTGAACCTACGATACCTTTTAATGTTAATTTTCCGAATTGTTAAAATCATAAAAGTATATGGGAAACTTGGGCATACATAAAAACGGCGACTTGGAAAGTTGACAATATTATTAAGGGTTAAGAAATAAACGATGTTATTTTTTCACTTTCGGACAAAGTCTACCCATGAAGTCCAAATGTTGAACTTCATAATGCGGTTAAAGCCCCACAAAATCCTGCTATAGCGCGTAGCGCTCTTCTACTACACGTTGTTCTGATTTACCGCTGTTAAACAGTAGATCCGCTTTACGCTCGTCATTTTCCGTATACCAACTAAACTAAGGCTTTTTTGCACCTGCTTTAACAACATTAGTATATAAAAATTGATTTGACTAGTTATCTTTAAAACCAAATCAACAAAATTAGAAAGCTATTGTAGTCATCAAATCTAGTCTGCATAAATCATGATATTTTTTGGTTTTGTTAAACAACATTTCCTTTTCGTGCACAAATGATGTGAAATGAGAATAAATTAACTTTAAATATTTAATTTTATATCTAATGAAGTCTTTTGCACCTCCGCTATTTTTCTCCGTATTCCCGCTTTATCACCGTTATAACTTTTTGTGCTTTCACCGCTATAAAACCTAAGCACTTTGACTGATTCATATAACACTCAATAACAAATATTTTTAAGTGTATAAATTGCACTTATTTTATCGTAAAAGTAGAGTCTGTTTGGTTTCATTTTATATTTTGTGTTTTGCGTTTTCAAAATTAATTACAAAATATGAAAAGAGCAGAGGAATATACTTAAAATTTTAAGTCATTATAACAGTGATGAAGGGACGACGGAGGGGATGAAGAGACGGCAGAGGACAGCGAAGGTGATAGAGAGACGACGGAGAAATGTATCGTTTCTCGTGTTTTTGTTGTTTCTCTAAACACGGAAAATAAAATAATTTTGTTTTTGATTTTGTATGTTAATTTTATTTTTCGAGTTGTCAAAAGATACATGCGTTGTGCGCATTTTCGTTTGATCGAAAACCCAAAATCAAAAATGGCAAACCAAATAGGACCGTAGCTTCTTACATGTTGTAAACAAAATTCCAAAGCAGTTTCACTAGGGTGAAATTAATGAAATTATTGCTATTTTTCCGAATCTGTTCCAAAGAAATATAATTTTTACATTAAATTAGTGAATATGTTAATAAGCAAATTTTGGATCTATTAGCTTTTATAAAATCGAAATACTTTTATACTCTTTTGCTCCTGGTTGCCATTTGCCAAATCTACTCTTATGTTCTTCAAATAAAATTGAGTAAATTAATCACTTGCGAGCCATCAACCTACCAAGCTTGTGTTCTGAGTTTGGGGTGTTCATTATTCAGTTTCACTCAAACAGCAAACTGTATTGCAAATTATTTGCCGCGTCACGCAACTCATTTAAATTACAATTTACCCCTTTATCTTTTTACTTATTTTTTCTCATTTTCATTTTTTTTCATCATTTTCACTCTCTATTTTTTTCCCCTGCTGCGCGATCGCTTGCAGCTCTTCGATAAATTTCTGTCGATCTTTACCTTTTATTTTCCTAGTCATCGGAAATAAAACCCAACCGATCGACGATAGAAGGCTCTCACACTTCAAAGATTTTTTGAAGGTATGCTTCCGATTCGATTTTCCTAATCTAGGGTTAGGGTAAGCTTCAACTTTGCGCCCATAATCTCATTGCCCGTGCACTCTGTTAATTTTTCGATTATTACGCGTTCATACTTGATATATTATGTGTTTATTTGTAAATATTTGATTCGTTGGAGATATATTTGCTGATTGATTGATTAGATATGGGATCCGTATTTTATTAACCTTATAGATTTGTTCGTAAATTAAAGATAGCTGTTTGCTTCGTAGATTTGATTTGATATCCTAGTAATATGATTTAAAGGTTACGCAGTAAGAATTAATAGGAGCTACTTTACTGTTTTTGGACTAGGATGGTATGCAAATGTAACTTGTATACTGCACGTTTGCGGTTAAAATTTATTAACAAGCTGAGAACGTTCCTGAACATGTAACTTGTAAAACTTAGGCTTTGAATAACCATGAATATATTTTGTAAGAGTTGCAGGTTCAGTGGCTGGCAGTTTTTCATGTTGTACGTGCTACCTTTGAAGTAGTTCAGTATCTTTTTTAAGATGCAATTAAACAGCTTTCTTATGTGTAATTAGCTTAGGTTATTCGTATTTACAGGTAACTGTATGTTGAGTGGAACAACTTTTCATTGGCCTCGGTTGGAAAATGACTTCATGTATGCTTGCAGGAGATCGGAGGTTGTAGCTCTTCATCTTGTTCTTATAAATATGCATGTTTTCTGAATTATTATGCACATGACATTTTATTTGATGTGTTTTTTAAATGTTAAGCTTAGTAGATAGGATAAATTATATGCAATACATGAATTTTGTGCCAGTTTAATGGAAATTGTTTTTTCTTGGACAACTTATATTTAAGGTCTAGATGAAACTCTGATGCATATTTTTGTTTGGACAGTTCATGTTCAGTTAAAGTTAAAGCTTAGCATACATGTAACGGGTGAAACATTCAGCAAACTAATCAACATTTAACCATAGTACAGAGTGACAATTAGTGGTTAAATAACTTGGTAAATGACTTGGCCAATGAGGCAATGTTAATAGATTATGTTCAACTTTTATAAGTGAAAAGTAATCCAATTTGATTACTTCATTGTCTTGGTATTTTATCATTTAGGGAGCATTAGAGTGAGCAAACAAAGCTGATTATGCATAACGTCACCAACAGTTTCAAGTAGTTGTTAAAATAAGGCATCACATTATTAATTGCTGAGATTACCAGGATTTAGATGGTCTAAACATTGTTGAATTAGCTAATTTTTGGTTCTAGAAAAAGGATTCAAGAACTTGAAAAAAGGAAATAAAAGAGACAGTCATGTTATAGTTTAGAGCTGGAATATCGGTACATAACTGTGAAATATCATACCAATGCAACAATATTGTACTCGACTCTTTTATATATTTGTAACATCTAGACTTTCTGTTCAACATAACTCCAAATTTCAGTTGTACTATATTCAGTATCATATAAACCTATATCATATTCTAGGTAATTTTAGAAGATGCCAATCAGCCATTAAAACTAGTGAGGCTTAGAAGTTTATCATAGAAGGCTATGCTACAAAACATGGTTAATTTAATGAACATGGATATTGAATGAGCTACAGAAAGAGATTTAAAATTATCAGGACAAATTTGCTACAATTCAAAATTTACTTCATTTGAAGCTAGTAAGTTGTATTGTTTAAAAGTTATATACGATTGAGCTCGATGGTGAAGTTTTACAAACTGAAACTCTCACCACAATAGTCATTCAGTGGTGACAAGGTTTGCAAAAGTAATTTCTGTTTTCAGATGCAGCATGGGAATACATGTTACTGGCGATAGAAATATAGCTCAGTAAGGGAAAAAACAGGCCTTGATGTTCAGCCTAACAGAAATAACCAATGCACCTATATAGCATGTAACCACACGCTAGTGTTTGACACATATATAACTAGGAACCTTAAGTTTCATGAAAGATGGAACCTCCTTTTGTTATAATAGTCGCAGATACACTCTGATCTGTGTTATACTATCTTGCACTTTTTTGTTCTTAGATAAGTGGTTTGCTAATTTGAAAAGTTCATTTATGTTCTCATTTGAGTTCACATGTTTAACTGTTATTTTTTCTTACAGCATCAGTTTATTTATTTTTTCTAAATCTACGTTAATTGGTTTCATCTGTAAACATGACCTTTTTATTGTTGTTTCCTTTTAAAAACTAGTATTTTTGGGTATTCTATAATTAGTTAAGGTTTTTACCATGGTATTATTTATCATATCACATAGGTTGGCTCCGGCAAGGAAGTCTGGAATGACTGTTCTGGGAAAAGTTCCAAAACCTATCAACTTACCAAGCCAAAAGTAATTTCTAGTCTCAATGTTTCCTATCCATTAACAATTACAAATGACATAAGTTTCTTCTGTTGTAGGTTGGAGAACCAAGGAAACGACCCAAATGTTGAAATAGTACCAAAGTAAGTAGTCAGATCTGAAAGGCAGAACTTTATCAATGTACATTTGATGAGTATCAATTGTTACAAAGTAGAAAATGCAAGCTTTGTGTACTCGAAACATTAGTTCTCCTTGAGCACATATTGCTATCACCTTTTGAGATTACCTTGGGTAGTAGGTACTAAACCACCTAGTCTGTAAGCCATTAGAGGTTCATGCAAATATTATATCTATGTCTTCTAGTTAAGCAAGATGCGTAATGGCGCAACATGGGACGATTGTGCCTTTTGACCCTTGGTGCTGTGCACAAAAGATGTCGCACAAGACACACGATGTAAAAAAAATCACATTTTTTATTTTCTTTTCACGATAAAAAATGCATAAAAAGTAGTATTCATCATATGATTGTGTTTCAAATTAATTTGTTTTTGTTAGATTCTGATTGATAAAAAATTTCCTTTTAAATTTTCTCTGCTTGAAGATGAACACCTGCATTAATTGATATGGGGAAACTAATTAGTTTTATGTAACTTAAAGCAAGTTGTTACATAAAATTGCTCAAACATCCACAAACTAATATTTGGATGTATTATATATATTTGTTCGTACGATGATATGATAATGTTTCTAATCATACATTTACATCTTGATAAATTGCCATAAGATCTAATTTATAGACTTTTGTAAATGTAATGTTATCAAAGTTTACTAGATGTAAAAATGCAATATTAAATCAACATGTTAGAATAATGCAAAATGATACTACAATAAGCAATATGTAATGAAATATTAAATCTCTTCAGATATTTTCTTAGTTAAAAAACATACAAAATTAGCTTTAAGTTTATGCTTTAAATTTAGTTGCTAAACAATATGTATGAGCTTTTAACTCGAAATTTAACTTCTGAACAAATGAACAATTTTTAAGTGATGTAATATAATTAAATGGTAATTTATGATTGTGACGTTATGTTTAATGATATTTTTGCGAAATGATTTTTTTGATAGTAAAATAAACAAATTGTATTAGTCTTTTTTGAATAAATATAATGCATAATAAACATTTTTTGTTGTTTGAAAAAATGTGTCCCCGTTTTGTAAAACAAGCACATAACTTTGTCACATTTGGACAAAATTCTGAAGTACATATGCAGATGTTTTACATGGATTTGTTATCAAACAATTTAGCAATTTTTTAAAAGTGCTAAAAAGAAAATCTTCACATCTGTTGTTGATATATTTTTTGTAATTCGCTAACAAATATACTTAAAAAAAATCACATATCAGCCATTGACCAATATTTTACTGATTTTAACACTTAGCTTTGTAGTTCTTAATTAAAGCCTCAAGTACAACGTTTTAACCACTATGATATTGATTTTGCATGAATATTTAACAGAAATTTGCAGACAACCGAAAAACAAGATAATAATAATCAGTTTGACATAGCGAGACTAGTAATTGGAAAACCTAAAAGGGCTTAATAGTATGTGGCATGCGAGGCTCTATTCCTAATACATTATATTGTACATTAATTTTGTCATATTTCATACATACAGGGGCACACTTACATGGGGAAGTCGGCCATCTTCAACAATGACAAATGCATGGGGAAATTTAAGCATTTCTTCTCCAAATGCGGATGGAAGCCTTGGTTCACCAGGCACACGACCTTCTACTGCTGGCAGTGATAGGTCCCATGAACCGTTTTCTAATGCATGGGGGCAAAACTCTCGCCCATCATCAGCATCTGGTACAATAGCATCAGGTCAATTATCAGCGTCTTCATCTCGACCTCGGAGTGCAGAGACGAGACCAGGTAGCTCTCAGCTATCTAGGTTTGCAGATAATTCGGTTGATAAATCAGTTGCTTGGGGGGCAGCAGGAACTCCTGAGAGATTGGTATTTTTCGCAATGCTCTTGGTTTAATTGCCATCTAGTTTGTAGTGTACTGCTCTTATTTCATAACATGTATAGCACTTAAAGATTGCAAAAATTATCTGGTTACCTGAACTGTTATTCTTGAATTAGTGGATCAAGTTTACTAAAAGTTCTAAACTTGCATTGCAAATCATAAACCATTTTTTGATTTATACACTTAAATGCTGCTAAGAACACACGAGCTCATCAACTTTTTCAGTTGAACATCTAATTTTATGGATCAGGTTGATTACATAATCAAAGCAAGAATGAAATCATATACACTGTAAAAGTTAAGTAATTTCGTGCAAGGTTGACAGGTGCAAATACAGGGTATAATGTGTGCATCGTGGAACCTCACTTGACTAACATCACAAACTTACTCAATGGTGATGGTTAAATTTACAGGGAACTGCAGCTTTGAAGGGCGGTGGGTTCAATTTAAGCTCAGGAGATTTTCCAACACTTGGTTCTGATAAAAATTCTGACACAAACTCTCAAAGAGGTATTTATGCTTCATGTGAACGCCATATGGATATGCTTCATTATAACTAAATGTCCCTGTCGATGTTCTAACATCTGACCTATGCGAATAATGCACGGAGAGACAAACCCGTTTGTAAAGCTCTCAAGAAGGGAAAACTCTCTACGTTCTTTGTGCAGGAGTGTGCTTTAACTTAATTGCCGTTAAACCTTTTTTGCTTTATCAAGTTTAGGTCTCTCCTTTTTCTACGTGGTGCTCCCTTGTATCATTTCCCTATACGTAGATGTGTAAATTTTCCTTATGAAGTGTTCGGTCCATGTCCGTTCGAGATTGTAGATGTGAAAAATATCAGCGTAGAAAAAATATACGAAAATACGTCCTTTTGAGATTGTCCGATGTTTTTCCATTGTCTATACGCTATCCGTTCGTTGTTCGGCTCGTACGAACAATATCCCAACTTGAACCTTGTCCAGTCCATGTCCGTTTGAATCACTCATAGAGAGGACACAAACACACCTCTATAGGGATGGCAATGGGACAGGTTAGGGTGGGTTTGCTACCCTTCTATGTTTGTAGATTTTTTTAACACATTTGTAGCCTGACTTGCATTTGTCTACTTAATGCATACAGTCAATTTATATGAGCATCATGTTCCAAACTAACTGCATAACATATCCAAAAAGTTCAAGAAATTTGTACTGGACTACGTTGTCTAGTAGAATCTGTTCTAATTAAATTAAATATTATAATGTCATTTTTCTTGCCATGTCAGTGTTGGTTTAATTAATTCATTGATTTATAGTATCATGTGCATGCTAGCCTTTTGTGGTTGAATTTCACAACAAATTTGTAATACTTTGTCACGCAACGTGCCCCAAATTTTGTGCTGCATATTCTTATATTTCATTTTCAGGCCACAGCTCTCAGGGCCGTCCTCTCAGTTCTCAGGGACGTCCTCTAAGTTCTCATAATCTCCCTACTTCCTTATCTAGCCCTGAGTCACGGGATTTCATCGAACATCATTTAACTGGTGAGTTTGCGACTGGTAACATAGCAGTGCACTCATTCTTATAACCAAGCACCGCAATGCATTCTCATTCTATATGCTAATGGAAGATTTTTCTTATCTTGATAGCAGGAGATAACATATATCATAACCAAGGAACTGTTAATACTTGGAAAGCGGATGATCCTCAGTATGCACTTAATGACCCTCCACCAAACATGGATCATTGGCATAGAGATCCTCATCAGGCACCACCATATCCACATATGAATATTCCGCCTCCACATTATAGTTCTTGGCATAATCCTCAATTCCGCCCAGGTCCTGCTGATGGATCATGGTATAACAGAGGTGGACCACCCAGTGGGCCATACAGACAACCTGGTCCACCTGGAAATTATCCAGTTGATTATCCACAAGGCCCGCCAAGGCCTTTGTACTGTGAACCTTATCCTCCTCGCCCTTACATGCAACCCGACCGATATATGGGCCCAAGTCACCCTGATATAAGACCTGGATCTTATCCAAGGCCAATGCCTCATGAAGGATTTTACGGCCCACCTCGCCCAGATTTTTACAGTCCAGCTGATAGGGAAGCTTCTTTGATGGGCATGGCCCCACCACAAGGTCATAACCAATATGCACTGCAAAATCAAAATTTTAACCATGCAAACTTTAATGTTAGACCAAGTGGATTTGGTTCTAATGCAATGGGCAGCGAGCAGAGGAGATCTGATCATCCTCATGCTAATCAAGGGCAGTATAGGGTTTTGCTGAAACATAATGATGGCCCAGATGAGCGGAAGAGGGATTGGGGAACTAGAAGTCAAGTTCAAGAAACAATGGAGTTTGATTGTCCTCCAAGAGATACTTCTAAAAATACACGGATAGATTCAAGTAAAGCAGCTGATGAAGGTATATTGAAATACCCTGAAGCTGCAAATGCAATGAGCAGTGATATCCCAAACTATTCCGTTATCAAGAAAGATCTGACTCTGTTGGAAAAAGTTGAAGGATTAAATAATAAAGCTCGAGTCGCTGATGGTCAATTTTTATCCAAGGAGAAACCAAAAGGAGAGGCTGCTGTTCCTAACTATGAAGAATTGAATGTCCCTGCTGATGATACAAACCAAGCACATAGGAACTATAGAAAAGAAGGTGAAAATGCTCATCCTGCTAAACAAAAGTCTACCGACCAGGAGATTAACAATGAACTGTCAGATAAGGTTCCAAGTCATTCCGCTGTGAATACTACTGTAATTAGTGGTAAGAGTGGATTGCTTGAATCTGATGCTTCTTTGGACCCAAATGACGAGAAAATTCAGGTTTATAAATTTTTTCCACCTTTATTCAGTTAAATCTTAAAGTGTATTATTATTCAAATCTAAGATTGACAATCTCTATTTATTTGAAAATCTGTGCGTTAGTCTTTATAGAACTTCCAGGCCTATACTACTACATTGAGAAGCTTCCGGTCAAAATTGATTTTTATTTTTAAATTAAAAAAAAAATCATTTCCTACTTGGGTAAAATGATAATTAAACTCAAAAGATAAATTAGCTTGTTATGACCTTTTAAATTAGATATTGCCATTATACATTATGGAAATCCGTAATCTTGTTGTGCATATTATTGTCATCATATATGAATCTGTAGATATATTTGATAACAAATTAGAAACCTATCTGGCTTCTCCTGTACTGATTACCGGGCTGTCTGTAAGTTTGAACTCCAGACTGCTCTAACATAATATATTGTTTTTGCAACGTTCTTTTGCGTCATACTATCCACCATAACCGTTAAATTATTATGTTCTTTGCAGCGTATCAAAATGAGAGAGGTAGCATTACAGCGTGCAGAACAGCGTCAACAAGAGGAAGAAGAACGAACCAGGGAACAAAAAGCAAAAGCTTTTGCTAAATTAGAAGAACTGAATAGGCGCACATTAGCAAAAACCGTCGACCTAAAATCATCTCAAACTTCATCAGAGAGCACCGAGGTTCAAAATATTGCAAAGCAAGAATGCCCAACTAGTGCAACTTCCTCATCTGATGTGACCTCTAGTGAATCTTTAAGTGTCAAGGCAACTAAGAACTCTGAAGTGGTGAAGCAGGTTAATGACAGTAGCATTGAAAAGCCTTCACTTTCATATGATATTTCTTCCAATGTAGAAGCAAATGCTAAACAAAGCAACACAAAACCTTTGTCTAGCATGGATGAGTCAAATCCTGCTCATTTTACTGCAAGTATTACTATTGGAACTATAGAGATTAAACATAACCAGATGATCAAACAGAAGCAGCTGGTTGCAAGTCAATCTACAAGCGATGTTGTGCCCACGAATAAAGATCTACTTATCGAAGACAATAAGAACAGTAACAGTTCGAAGAGCGTCACAAACTCTAAACTGAATTTTCCACCACAAACACAGAACTCAATATCTACTTCAACTCATCCTGAAATTACAAGAGAAGTTACTGGTAAGGGAAGCTCAAGGCCTCAAGCTCAGAGAAAAGTTGGTAGAAATCAACACACTAATAACAGTGGGAATAATAAGCAAGCTTCAAAGTATCATACATCTGAGGCTGTTATGTGGACTCCAGTGAAGCCACAAATTAAGAATGATGCATCATCTCATGGAGTTGGTGAGAAAAACACACTGGTTGAGTCTAGTAAACTGTCCGAAAAGAGTGGGAATGACTTGCATAATGGATCAAAAGCAAAGAGAGCAGAGATGGAGAGATATGTTCCTAAACCTGTAGCTAAAGAACACTCACAAAATGCTAACTCCCAACAAGCATCGCCCCATAAAAATTCACAAGCTGTTGAAAAGGGAGAGAACTATAAACATGGCAAGAATGCAGAACCAGTTGATTCAGACCCTACAAATAAAGCTCGGACATCGAATTTTGGTTGGGGCGATAGTCCTGACAATGTGCTTCAAACTGAATCTTCGAACTCAAGTGTAGCTACTAAGAGCTATGCATCAAACAAGCAAAGAAGACAACCACCAAAAACACATAAAGCTAATGTCAGTAACCAGTCTGATAGTATCAATCAACATGCAACATCTGATAAAGGCACATCTTCCATGGGGTATAATGAAAGAAATGAATATCCTAATGCTAGCGTCGATCATGTAAAATCTCAATGGCAGCCAAAATCTCAAGTGAGGCAAAAAGATGCTTCCCAAATAGCAAATAATGCATATGAAAATAAGTCTGTTGCACCTGAAATAGAATCACAGAATCAAGAATCAGGAAGAGCGAGAAAGGTATCTGACTATGCTAATCCAAAAGCTGGTTATAATAGAGTACAACACGGCAATGTCCAGAGAGGCTACAGCTCCAACTACAGAAACCAGTACAATGGAGACAAACAGATCAATTATCGCGATAGTGAACAAGTAGAGTATCAGCATGCTGGATCATATGACAAGAACAAAGATTATTCTGAGGACCATAAGCACGGTGAAGGTGCTAGGGTTACTGGATCAAGGTATCGAGGGCAGGGGCGTAGTTATCACCGTGGTGGTGGTAATTTTTACGCTCAAAGTGCTGGTGGTATTTCAGCTAAAGTTGGGAATGATAGTTGAACACGATGTATTTTTTCCTAGGTAATATGTGTGTTAGCGGCAAATTTTTGGATGCTTTTTATATTTTTTTGTCACAGCTCATTTTTATACTTTTCAGTTTCATTGGCAGTGCCAGAGCTTGGAAGTGATGAAGATTTATTTGGAGTATTTGTTCAGGAGCTTTCACTACTCCATTTTGTTCATTGGATTTATGTATTAACAGTGAATCTTGTTGAATTTTGGTTGCTTTTTATTGCACCCCGTGAAATCACTTGAACCATTATTGTATTTTGGTGGTGTTTGTATAGAGGAGTGTCAACTTTGAGCTGCTTAGACATGACTATCTGTATTTATGCTTTTCTGTTCCATATGCTTTCCAAATACTGCTGCTGGTTCTTTTTTTAGTTAATGGATCATGTTGCATTCGCACCTCTGTTTGATTTTTCTAGTTATAAACTAGCAAAAGGGAGATAGTTTGAAAAATGTCTGGCGGATAAAAGTTATGATGGAGAAAATATTAATTCACTTCTTTATTTTTTATTCCTCTCTTTTTTGGTCGTTGTCATTTTTGTATGTCGTGGTATAGTTATTGATTTTGATTTGTCACATGGTTACTTAAAACTCCTAATTGTACGAACATGCTTTAAACTCTGAAGTTGCATAGAGAAACATGCATGGTATGTAGAGTTAATTGTATTGTAACAAGGACGTTGAATATGTGTTTAATAGATATACACTTGCATAGAAGCTCAATATTTGACAAATGTATATCATTGTGCAAAACGTGGAGTATGTATTGTAAGTTTGATACATATTTTCTTAAAGGTTACAAAGTAACTTGATTCTCTTGGTACTTTAACAAAGAATAACATGTCATTTTCATCGTTACTTTCAATTCATCTCTCCCCTTTCAATTTTTTATAACTCTACCGTTAGTGCTGTTCTCTTGAATCATCAAACATCTATACAAATACCATACCATTTACTGTAATAACGGTTACGGTAATAGGTAAAAAATTTGATAATCTGTATCATACTAACAATGCATGATTATTTTATATGATATTTTATAATGTTGTATCCATGTATATAAATAATATGTGTTCTTATGCACCAATAACATGCCGATCCATGATTTGATTTAGAAATCCGAAAGAAGCAAGAACTAT